>JAUTDX010001915.1:0-62743 GCA_030844895.1 Ambrosia x helenae
AGTTAGCTTGTGTTAAAGTGCTTAGATGGGCTTTAATAACAGTTACTGGTTGAAAACTAGTTGCCAAAACCTGGGAGTTGCGTCGGGGTGTTAAAATTTGTGAGGGCTCGGTTTCAACAATTTATATATTGGTATTCGGTCACAGGAAAAGGTACACGTTGAAACGTTGATAAAAGTAATCACGTTGTAACTGCAAAGCCGAATTGTTAGCTATCTTTGGATTCTGATCATTTGCTCGGTTCAAAACCTCAGAATATATATCGCCATTGACGGGCTTGACGGTGTCCTCGGGCGAGTTAGTCATGTCGCAAATTATTGTAACCCGCTATTTTTATCAATAATCACTTTGGGAATATCAAGTAACCGAATGTCTTTTTTTTAACGACTGCCCAATCACTCCCGTAAACCAAACGATTAAAAGGCCATCCATGCTTGTGAACGCAGTCGGCGTTGGTGACCTGGCCCGTCACCATTCTAAAGAAAACCCACCACTCAAAGGACATGTAGTAAAACTCATGGCTTAACCTAAATAACCTTCACATTGGAAAGTCATGAAGCTACCAATGCACCACAAGGTCATTGGCAGTAACCGAATGTCTTATTTTCAAATATTCATAACTAACCATTTTGTTAATTACTCACTGTTTGGTTATTTTGGTTACAGAGAAAGATGATTTAGTTAGTTCGGTTAACCATTCTTAGCATTAGTCAACTCAAGCAAGTTTAATTTAATAAATTTATTCGAGCCTTGAACTAAAAAGTTACAAGTCCTTTAACTTTTTAAAATAGAAAAAAAAAGGCAAGTTCAAGTCCTTTAAATCTTAAAAAAATATATTGACTTTCATAACTGTTTGATTAATTTATTTTAGTTATTTATATACAAATAATCACAACCGAACCACAAATGTTGGTTATTACAATAACCCAACCTAAACAATTGGTATAGTTGTATCAAATTCTATATATATTAATGCGAGAGCTCTTGCAAATAGTGGGCTTTGGCCCTTTTTTTTTTGCCCCACTTTTTTTTTTTTTTTTTTTCCTTAGGTTTTTTTTTTTACGTTTTTGCCACCAACATTTTGGTTAGGTTTTTTTTCCCTGTTTTGGCCACATTTTATTTATTTTTCCTTTATTTAGGTTCTTTTTTTCCCATTTAGGCCACCAACTTTTTGGTTACGTTTTATTTTCCCTGATTTTTGTTTTTTTTCCCCTTTTGACCACCAATTTTTTTGTTATCTTTTTTTTCCCCATTTTTGACACAATTTATTTCTCTTTTTTTTATCGTACTGTCCGTCTACGCTCGTCTGCAACACCCGCTCTTTAACTCAATTTGCTCTACGTTCGTATAGTGTTTTCGTCTACGTTTGTATAGTATTTTTTTGCGTAGCGTTTGTCTACGTTCGTATAGTACGTTCGTCTCCGTTCGTCTACGTTTTTTTTTCGTTGTCTTCGTCTACATTTGTATAGTACTTTCGTCTCTGTTCGTCAACGTTTTTTTTACGTAGCGTTCGTCTATGTTCGTATAGTATTTTTGTTTCTGTTCCTCTGCAACACCTGATGTTTTCGTCTCCGTTCATATACGTTTTTTTAACGTACTTTTCATGTACGTTCGTATAGTATTTTCGTCTCCGTTCATGGCTACTGTTAATCTTAGGTTAAAATTATATATAGACGTAACACCCTTTTACGCCTCCATCTTACACCGCTGTTTGCACGGTTGTGGCACAACGCGCCACAAGATATATCGCGCAACGCGCGATCGTTAAAACACCTAGTTACATTTAGTTTTTCTACTCATCCCTTCTACATTAAAAAAAGAAATACTCCTTCCGTCCTATTTTAAATGTCCATTTTGCTACTTTTTGTTGTCCCAAACTAAATGTCCATTTCTAAGCAATTTCCAGTTTTGCTCATAAAAAACAAAAGACAATCAAAGATTTGAAATAATAACTTGAGGATATTATTGTCATTTTTACAATTAAGAGAATATACAAATCAAAGATTTATTAATCTGTGTATTTATGGGCTGTCAGGCGGGCTAGGGGCTTCGTGCGTTCGGGGTGGGCCGGGCTGTGCCCCTGTCTTTGCCACTGGGGGGCCGCGTACGAAGTACCCGGCGTTGTTTAGTTGGCCGTTCAAAAAAAAAAAATACAAATCAAAGATTTATTAATCTGTGTATTTATGGGCCAATGACATCTAAAATGGGACGAAGGGAGTATGTGGTAAGATACATACATATACATACACGACTTGAGTAAAGGGTAGTTTATTTTTCATCTTTTAAAATGAAGTTAGAATAATTGGTCGAATCAATCGTCATATTTCTTGTACTAATGTTAAAAGAAATGATCCAAGTTATCGACATGATGGAACATAACATCTAGGACAAAACAGTGCCTCGTTACTTCATACAGTTTTAATGGGGGAAGTCCAAAACCTGAATGAAAATAGTACAACTCTTTTGGAGTTATTTTGTTATCAACATGTGCTATATTCATATAATAATAGTATAATAATGGTGGGTGAGGTAGTTAATACTCATATATGAAGGAACAACTTTAACCGGTTAGTTGCAGCTTTGTAGACATTAAGCATTCGTCCCAGAATGTCCAATCTCATATCCACATTTACCTTTTGTTTTTTATTTTTATCAAAATAAATATTTCCACTAAAAAAAGATCTTGAGTAGTTGCAATTCTCAAGATTTGAGATGTTGCTGAATCATTAAGCACGGAACCATAAAGCACTAAACTACGCTGAACCTTAATGAGACTCTCCTACCAATGTGGGACAGAAAAATTAACCATAAGAGGACCAACTTAATGATTTAGCGCTTAACAATTCAGACCTCTTAACCATTTAGCTTTTAATCAACCAAACAGCCCTAAGATATAACATTACAACAGGCACAATTTATATAATATAACAATACATAGAATTATGGTTTTCTTCGATTAAATAAGATAAAAAATTACTAACATACAACACAAAAAGGGATTTAACTTGCTATTAAACTAATAATAGGCATTTAATATTTCATCCAGCCAACAAAGAGGGAAGGCATGTCAGCTTTATACATGACCATTTTTGTTGACCAACCGGTGCTGGACTGCTCTAGCGGTTATTGTGGTCAATAGCAATCTAGGTAGAATTTAGGCATGAACCCACAAATGGTCTAACCTTAAGTTACTAAGACTGAGCGTTGTGGGTTAATTAAAAAAACACAAACGTCCCGCTAAAAAGACAATGAACTTTAACTAATCCACCCTTTAACTATCACGTTGTGGTAACTCACAATTAAAAAAAAAAACTAAAAAAGGTTGACCCTAGACCTTCCTCCTCTTGGCACCCCATGAACGGCACAACGGAGCACCCCCTCCCTTCAACTATCAGGGTGCGGTGTTTGGGCTTTAGCATGGTTATGTGGCATGGGCGCCATACCACAACACCCAGTCTAACAACATTCTCCAAACGAGTCAACTTAACCCATTTTGACATCCACGAAACGACCCATTTTGAACTGGGCCTGCATTGACCCTCACAAATTCCATCCCCATTTTGACCAAAACCTATTATAACCGTACACAGAAATGAATGTTGAAGGACTAACAGTCAGCCTTTAGAATTCTGCCAAAAGTGGTAGCATTAGATGCATGTTTACCGGTGCAGAAGGCACAAAATCCATATTTGTTTATAAACTAGCACCAGTTTTAGAGTTGTAGAGTTACAGTGATGATAAATGCTTTCTAACTTACAATGGCATTGACACTGTTAATCGAACTGTCATCATACCTGCAATCAGTTATTGCTGCAACATACGAAGCACACTTGGATCAAACTCATTCTTGAATCTACTTATGCTGCTAAACTACTAGTACATCATGCACAGCAACCTGGTATCTTCATCTACTGCAAAATCCAATAACTCGAAACAAATTGTATCGTAACAAACTCCTCCAAACAGAATTTCTAACACATGCCCAGGCCAAGCTGACATTTCATTAAATAAAAATGGTACTATTTAATAAACTTCAGAAGCTCCACTGCTCCAGCCAAGTTTAAAACCAGTTTTACCCAGTCCGTATTTCATGCACCCGGCCTACCCCTTGCCTTACACAGTTACACACATCTAAATGATCAGAAAGATATCATATTAAGTAGCAAAACCTCAAACCGTAATATATTCATTCGCTACCATTTATGCAGCTTAAAAACATTTCTTATATATTCCTACAAACTATCACCATTGCCATTACAATCACAATCTACCCACAATGAAGATATTGTATTTCAGCCACAAGATTCTAGCAGCCATAATTCTTTGTTGCCTGGTTGCTACAATGAAAGCAGCAGAAACTTCTACTAAGAGCCATCCAGAAGGCAATGCTAACAATCATCATCAGTCTAAAAAGCACACTTGCTTATGTTTCCGGTGTCGATTATTGTATGAAGACCAACCACCACTGCCACCTATCTTATCAGACAAGAGTGATGGAACTTTCAACATAGAAAAGCGATTGGTTCCTGGTGGCCGAACCCTCTGCATAACTGAAACTTATGCCAATCTAAGCTAAAGATCATAATATGTATTGTTTTCTTTCGTTTCTTAAGGTTCAGGTACAACTTAGCAGGCTGAAGCTTAGTAGTATACAAGAGCTCTTACAAGTTTATTAGCCGATTCTTAAAGATTTCCTATGTGCAATTCTTAACTTTTTCTGCTTCAATACATGTAATCTCCTCTGTCTCCTAATGTGTCTAACTACAATGATCATCATAAAACATTTCAACTCACTATGGCTAATCATCATCACTTCTTGCAACCATCAAATACAAAATTAAAGACTACTAGAATTGCACTAGAAAGCATATTAATGAATGGTACAACCCAACAGGAGATCTCATCCCAAAAAACTAATATGGCGTGTGAGGGACCTCATTTGGTCTATAAACCGCACATTTATTGTCCATACAACCAATGTAGGACACGTCCCATATCTTGCAATGGTTTAAGTCCATTACACCCGGCCATCTGTTATAGCCCAACCGGAAACAAACCAAACCCAAAAGACTAGTTTGATGGGTCAGAGATCCCATTTAGACTATAAACCACATATATGTCGCCCATACAACCAATGCAATAATTCTAGTCCGTAACACCCTCCTAAAGGACCAAACTCCTAGTTGGCCACGGTATAGGCCACCAAGCAACCACTTCGAGTTTCGCTTTAATACTATTGTTACAACCCAAACAAAAGAAATCGTCCCAAATGAACACAAACACATGACCAAACAAAACATAAATCAAAAGTCCAAAATAATAGGAAGGTACATAATCAACATCAAATTATTAGGCAAATCAAAGTCCAAAGTCCAAGCTCAATGCAAAGTAATTAAACAATTAAACCAGTTTTCAACAAACCCTAAAAAAAACATATCACTGATTAATATCCATAATACTCCTAATCTTGGGAGCATAGAGTGAATAAACAACAGCTTGTCTTTTGGCGACCTGAAGCTGGGACTGGCCGTAGGAGAAGGCGGCGGCGATGGCCGACTGGTCAGATAACGTTTTGTTGTGACGGAAGGAGTCGATTGTACGGCGCTTTGTGTATTCCCTTATGTTGTAGTCAGGGAACTCACGGGCTGACCGGAGAAGTGACCGGAATAGTGACATTATTTCTGTTCGTGACGGTGTTGCCATGGCTTTTTTCGGTTATGGAAGATAAGGGTTTTTCTTATGGGTTTTTGTTGTTTTGAGAAGTTTTTTTTTTATAAGTGTGTGTGTGTGGTGGGGGGGGGGGGGGGGGGGGTGTAAAGCTGTCGAGCGTTACCCAACCCTATTTTGTGACAAGTTAAAATCAAACCCAAAGTCATTTTGTCGATTAGTTACTCTTTGCCAAGCGGTTAAGTTTTTGACCGTTGTCGAGGAGGTAGTGACGGTTTTGCTGATCAACGACGGTACCCGAATTAAGCTACCCTGGGAGTGCCCGTCCCCCATAATAATCAATGAATAAAAGCCTAGCTACCTAGGACAACCCAATGACAAAATGTGACTATACGCTCGTGAGTGCAGACGACGCTAGATAGCCCAAGCTCACCATTTTTAGTTATGATGAAGGATCAAATTAGAACTTGAGACATGTAGCTGAACTTCAGCCCAAATTTTTATTTCCCCTCCAATGGAATTGAACTAAATCTCATTAGCATTTTAGATTTTCTTTTTCTTTTTTTTTTAAGTTAGTTATTTTGTAATTAAGAAAATATAAGATTCAAGGATTAAGGTATATAAGTATTTAACTAAAAAAAGTATCTTGGGTGTTACAAACTTACAATGATGAGCACATACATTGATTGAATATATTAGTTTTTGATCTATTTTGTGTCGCTTCTACTTCATGAATCACGAATGTTTCTTTATTTTATTTTACCTATATCATGACGAAAATGAACTTGTAAAAAGAGGTTCTTTTGGTTTATAATTATTTAGTGGAATTCGTTTAAATTACCATATTATGAGTATGGTCAAGGATAGGGGTTCATGGAGGCACAAGCTTAGGGTTAAGGATTCTTAAGGAGGGTTTGGTTGTATCGTAGCGTGGATCTAGGAGCCTAAACTTTTTCTTACTCCGGTAGGAAGTCTGTGTGTTTATGGGTTATGTTGTTTTGCATATATACATTTGCTTTACTACGTGACGCATTCAAATATTCAATATTTCTCCAAATGTAATAGCTCTTTATTACCTTTTTATTGTTGTTTGCTTGTCAATTGTATGGTGTGGAGCCAGGGGTCTCTCTGGAAGCAGCCTCTCTATCCGTAAGGATAGGGGTAAGGTCTGCCTACATCTCACCCTCCCAAGACTAGGGCTGTTCACGAGTCGAGCCAAACCGAACAGACCTTTGCTCATGCTTGGCTCATTTACAAACCGAACCGAGCTGAGCGGCGCGTTTACAAGCGAGCTGAAAAGCGAGCAAGCATTATTCGTGCGTAAATGTTTTCGAGCGAACGTCGAGCGAGAAACGAGCGGAGAGTAATTTAGACAACCATGAAATTGGGATGTTATCTTTAATGTTTTCGTTGCCGAGTGACAACTAAAGTGGAATTGTCCGATGAAGACACTAATATTGAGGTCCGAGTGTCCAAGAATGAAGCTTCGAGTTGAGGCAATGAGCATACTACAGAGAACAATTGTCGCATTGTGACATAGGGTGATATCAAACGACGACTAGGGTGATATTAGAGAACAAACCGAACCGAGCCAATCAACTCATTTACAACCGAGCGGACGATCGAGTGAGCATTTTTCGAACAAGCGGCGAACGATTTGAACAGCCCTATCCCAGATCCTACTCTTAGCTTTGCTAATTATGGGATTTCCTGGGTATGATTGATGATATTATGAGCATAGTAAACGGTATAGAACATGGAGTGGATAATAATAATAATAATAATAATAATAATAATAATAATAATAATAATAATAATAATAATAATAATAATAATAATAATAATAATAATAATAATAATAATAATAATAATAATATTATGTTTGATGTAGCAATCTTCTAATTAGCTAATTTTATCATTTACTCATTTGGCTAGTTTTGAGATTGATTCTATTCAAGTTAAACATGTCAGGCATTTTTAAGTTTAAGAAAATTCAAGTAAACACGTCTACCCTCTTTAAAAACTTTATCAACTTTTTAACTTGTTTACGAACAGCAACGGAACTTGAGCACATATATAGGGGTGACCAATATTTATGGGACCCTTGAATTAGGATGGGTGGACTCAATACGTAAAAAATTTCGGTCAAAACACGTAAATTTACACTACTAAGCAACAAAACAACGGACACCCCCTGGCCATATGAAAGCTTACAAACTCTTAACCTTTTTGTCCCTTTTAGATAAGCACGTTACACGGGTTATGCTTTGGTTTCTGTCCAGATTATATTTAACACAAGTAAATGCATGAGTTGTCTTCTAATTTATCAATTTTAACCTGTTAACCGATCTATATTATTACTTAGATTAAATAACATAATATACTTGGGTTAAAAGATAAAAAAATAGCATCATTGCAATACACCTGAGTTACTTATACATAACTAATGGTGTCAATCGACAATCGTGATGGGTTAATGAATTTTGAGTTGATAGATTAATGGGTTTCGGGTTAAGGGGTTGAATCGTTCAACCTTTATACGACCAATATTTATTCATGTCCTGTTAGGCCTAGTGTTATGTAACTTAAAACACCCAACTACTTCAGCTAAGATGACTAGATGAGTTAATTGAATTATGTTTCGGGTCATGTCAGAAATTGTCAGCGTGTCGCCCAGATTGAAAATCAATGTGCTAATTCTATAAAGTTATATAAAGTTTAAACACCATACAAAGTTG
This sequence comes from Ambrosia x helenae, assembly GCA_030844895.1. Classification (NCBI taxonomy): domain Eukaryota; kingdom Viridiplantae; phylum Streptophyta; class Magnoliopsida; order Asterales; family Asteraceae; genus Ambrosia; species Ambrosia x helenae. Next base: position 8,404 of record JAUTDX010001915.1, read on the forward strand.
CAAGAGGACCGAAAAATCATGCACAAATACATATAATTTATAGACTCAAATATTATTAAACAAAAGTTTCTTCGACAAATTTCACATACTTAGGATGCAAAAGGGTTAACCCGATTGCTACCCTAAATGATGATCCCCCTAACCAGACATGATCTCCCTAACCAGCCAATCAAGACTCGGGTATGCAAAATACAAAACAAGAAAAGATGGAACCGCAAACAGAATTGTAATGAGAATGTACACGGCTAAGATGATTGCACTTGCAGGTATGGCATATAGCACAATAAGAAGAAACATAAACACCAATGGGAACTTAGCCGTTAAGTGAACGAAAAAGATCAGTGACTTACGCAGAGACGAGTGCAGTCTTTCACTGCGAGAATCTTGATTATGATCTGGCTCACGATTGCACGGTCCAGTTGTGTTGTTACTGTTAACGCGTGTAGTCTGATTGGTGGGCCAGCCACGGTTCCATGACCAAGACGATACTGGTAGATGGTCTCCACAGGCAGATGAATGAGACTTGACTCTATCACCATTCATGCTCTCAACCATCCAAAGAAGAAAGTAATTCTTTTTAGGGAATTTTAAATTTCCTTTGTAAACGAGCCGGAACGATAACAGGTTGCACCACGGGCACGATATGAAAAACGGGAGCTGAATTGGTAGAGTTGGTAGTTTAACGACAGCCCATTGAAGCCCGAGAACACAGTTCTTACAGAGGGTATGACCACACCATAACACGTAAGGTACGTTTTCTACAATATTAAAAGATTCCCAGCAAATCGGGCACTCGAAACCTTCATCTCCGCTGTTGGTTTCTGAGATCTCGTCATCTGAGCAGTCGTTTGGAATGCGTTTTAGTGCAGAAGTACCAGGAATAGAGTTTGAACCAAAACCCCACATGTTGAACAAACACCAAAGTTTTATTCCCAAAAGCAGCAGTTGGTTTTATCCATGCCTGCAAATTATACAAAGAACATGAAAACAATAAAAAAGATTCAACTGAGTGCACCTGTAAAAAGGTTCAACATAAATAAGAAAAAGCCGAAATGGAACCATACAAAGAACATTGCTTAAAGACAAAACAATGACATACTAGTCATATATTTATAATTTGCTAATAGTCAAATTAAGCAGCTAAAAGTTGAGAAACTTGCATATGCCTCACCTAATATTGCTTTGGAATTACATAGAGACAAACGGTGTAACAATTCAGCCGAATAATGACAGACGTCAAAGACAAGATGAAGAAAAATAATCTATCCTATAAAAAAATTTCAAGGTTATTGTAACGAAGTATACATCTTCTATTACCCTGGGTTTTAAAAAGCGCGCCTGAGGCGTGCCTAGGTGCAAGGCGCAGCCTAGGGCGCCCCAGGGTTTTGCGCCTACAGAATTTCCCAAAGGCGCGCGCCTCAGGCGCTTTTTTGGCAAGATTTCAGTCGCTTTTGACCCTGAGGAGCGCCTCACGTACACCATGTATTTTTATGCATAAAAATGGTGTACCTTGGTGTTTTTGGCTTGTACATATAGGTAAAATCACATAAAAACCTTATTTATAGCTATGTTTTAGGTAAATGAAGCTAAAAACTCATGGGATATATAAAAAAAATTATATAATTAGTGTGCGCTTCGGGTACGAAAATCCCACAGTTTTTGCGCTTTGCGCGATGCGCTTAGACCTCGTCGCTTTTGTGCGAGGCGCGCCTTTTTAAACCAAGCTATTACCAAGTTTCCAGTCACCGAATGATCAGTGGAGACATTCGTTCTAAAAAGCATGAGGCGCAAACATCACTATAAAGCTACAAGCATAACATCCTGATTCACAAAATGTTCATATGTACAAGAGGCGCGCCTCATGCCTGCTTCTTAAGCCGATTACGCCTCACACTTAAAACCAAGTTTGAAACTTTTATAAATTGCATCATGAAATTCAAATACCCAAAATAGTAAACGTGCAACAAGCTAGGCCGCAACTCGAAACCGATACCGCTGTAGACAAATACCTATTAAGGAAATCAAAGTACATAGACTGTATTTGAAACTAATCAATATCCTATAAAAGAACTACTAGGTCACAAAACACAGGGGAAATTAATATTATTGTGATGAATGGAGAAATTACAGAGAATGGTTACCGATTGAGATGAATGATTATTGATTAATAATAATATGAAGATCGGCAGAGGCAGAGATCCATGAGTGTGTGTATGTGTGTGTGTGTTTAGGTGTTTTCTCTCTCTAGAAAGGGTGAGATTTAGAGAGAGAGAACATCGGCAAAAAGATATCACGGTGACCACTTTGCGACCACATGCATCCAAGTGTGAGGATAGAAATGACCTTTGTTGCTGTGTGGGTTTGCTTGGGTTGGGCTTATGGTTTGGCCCAGTTCGATGTAGATGCACAAACCGGATCCTCTTTAGACCTAAGGGTGTGGATCCGGCATAGGAGAGGCATAGGGGAGTCAAGGCCTTGCCGGGCCGGGCAACACCGCCCCCCTTAGCCCCGGCACGGCAAGGGCGGCATGTGGGTGATCTTCAAGCCGGGCCTCTTTTTTCTTGGGAATGGTGGAGAGCCGTTGGTAACGGCTATTTTTTAAAAAAAAAAAAAAGTTTTCATTATTTATAAATACAAACCATTCAACCCAATTCCATCACATTCAACCTACAACTTTTATACAATATATTTTATAAACACTCTCACAAACACTCTCAATATATTTAAACCACCCAATTATTTATAAAAAATCCAACCCCTCAACCACTCATGTCGTTATCATCTTCTACGTCGTCTTCGTCTTCTTCGGGTTCATCATCTACAAACGAAGCCGTCAATTTTGTGATAAACATCGTGGCGCAAGCGGCGCAGATTATTGCCGAGGAGGAGGGAGATGAAGTCGACTCGGTACCTAGAACTAGGCAAGCGGCTATTAACAGAGACCGTGAAAGTACGTTTTTATTGTGTTTATATTTTTTAAGATTGAATATTTTTTATTGTGTTTATATTTTTTAAGATTGAATATTTTTTATTGTGTTTATATTTTTTAAGATTGAATATTTTTATTGTGTTTATATTTTTTAAAATATGTGTAGGCGCCCATGAAAGATTGGTAGCCGATTATTTTGCCGACGAGCCCTTGTCGTGACTTACATGCGTTACTTGTGGGTCGTTCTATCTTATTGTGTGACAACCTCAGTGTCGTCTTTTTATATCAAAATCCGGTACTCATAAGCATGCCGAATATATTGATATTGACTATCATTTTGTTGAGAGTTAGTTTTCAAATGGAAAATTTCATAAAAAATTGTTCCTACCTAGCTACAAATGGCTGATATCTTCACCAATCCACTTTTGTGTCCTCTCTTTCAAGATTTTCGAGACAAGTTACATGTGTCGTCAGGGGGGTGTGGTTAACAATAAGGGGTGATCTTAGACAATCTTCCTTTATTTTATATTGATTTTATTAATTACTAGTATGTAAGCCCGCACGTTGCTGCGGGTACGTATATTTTGTTGTCGTACATTTTATTTCGTATTTTAACTTATTTTGTTTACCACCAATGTAGTGTTATAATTAATATAAGATTTCTTTTTGAGCAATTGAGTACAGAAAAACAACATAGAAAACACCAATGTAAAATATGGATGAAAACATTATACATAAATAAATCATTACAAAGTAGGACATCATGGTAGAATGTCAATGGATCAAAATCTTGTACATCTATCTTCAATGGAGGGCTTACATCGATTATATTAAACAGGGGTATTGAAAGCGAAATTCTTAACCGATGGGAAGCATTGATAATGCGCATTAAGTTAATAATAATAATAATAATAATAATAATAATAGAGATGACTTGCATTAGTTATTTGTACAATGCTAATCAAATGTTGCACATAGGGGCATAAAGGGAAGGATTTGACAAAAATATAGTTGTTTACCTTGTGACCTTTTGTATGCCATCTTAAAATGATGGTGAAATTACCTTCTTACCCATCTCTCCTCCTTAATAAGGTAGTAGAGATTAGATTACTATATTTTCAGTATGTATCTCCTTGGTCTAACATGGATGTAATTCTTTGATAATAATCAACAATAGATAAGGTTATACCTTTGATAGTTTGGAAATTCCACTTCCATATATACATTTCAAGTAATGTTTTGAAACCCTGATTGGATTGGACCATAAACCGAGACATCTGGTCCGACTAGGGTGTTAGAACCGGTTTTGATACGAACTGGAGGTTGGACTGAATAACCGACAGTGGGAACTTGAAAACCAGTAGGTTGAACGGTTTTTGTTTAAATTATTCTCATTTTACCCTAATTTGAAATTATCAAGTTCTTACATCTGATCCTACCAATTACATAAATCAATAAAAAGCTTAAGGGTGGATGGTATAGTACCCCTAGGTTTCACTAATCAATGCTTTGCCAATTTACCCTTAACTAATATAAAACACCTTAACTGGTGGAGAGTGCAATACTAAGAGTATTCACAGTAAGTTCTCCATTCTCATTCACATATTACACTAAAAATCACTACATTTTCCATCTCCGCTCAATTAAATAATACTTCTTTATATCATTACTTTTTCTCTCTCTTCCACTCACAACCACTTTCAACAAATAACAAAAAGCAAATGCAAGAAAACTGTATACCCCAAAATATCCCCAATTGCCCATAAATATACCGATAAACAGTAAGTTCTCCATCTCCTCCACTCACAATCATTCACAACCCCATAAAAAATATAGGAGATTCACTCAAAAAAAATATGGGTAACGTAACGTGAATGCTTAACTATGAGTTATACCATTTTACACACACTACTCATTACTCTTTCTCTCTCTATATATCTCTCAGCTACGCATACACCCCCACGGGTTTATTCAACTCGAGATTACCATCTACCTAGCTCGGAATAATGTAGCCACTCAGCTACCACCAATCCAAGAGGGTAACCAAGCTCCATACCACCAACCCTCGTAACAACAAAAAAATCAATCTCATCCTAAAGCCATCAACTATCCACTCAACACCACTCACCTACCCACTTATATAAATTCCACCTCTCACAGGCCCTACATAATAATAACCCTCTCGCCGCACACACACACACACTTTCACTCTACTCCAATGGCATCAATGGCCTCTTCTCTTCTCCGATCCCCTCTCTTCCTTACTCCAAACCCTAACCCTAAAAACCCTAACCCTAAACCCACCACCCTAACCATTAAAGCCACCATCTCCTCCGACAAACCCACCGACACCACCCCACCAACCAAACACCGCCGTCCCGCCGACGAAAGCATCCGTCAAGAAGCCCACCGCCGTAACCCCACCAACCCCACCACCTTCTCCGCCAAATACGTCCCTTTTAACGCCGACCCATCTTCCACTGAGTCCTATTCTTTAGACGAGATCGTTTACCGATCCCGTTCAGGTGGTTTATTAGACGTGCAACATGATATGGAAGCTTTGAAAGCTTTTGATGGTAATTACTGGAAGACCCTTTTCGATTCGAGAATCGGGAAGACTACTTGGCCTTATGGGTCGGGTGTTTGGTCCAAGAAAGAATGGGTGTTACCGGAGATTGATTCTGATGATATTGTTAGTGCGTTTGAAGGTAATTCTAATATGTTTTGGGCTGAGCGTTTTGGTAAACAGTTGGTGGGCATGAATGATTTGTGGGTTAAACATTGTGGGATTAGTCATACGGGTAGTTTTAAGGATTTGGGTATGACTGTTTTGGTTAGTCAGGTTAATAGGTTGAGGAAAATGGGCCGCCCCGTTGTCGGGGTGGGGTGTGCGTCGACTGGGGATACGTCGGCTGCGTTGTCGGCTTACTGCGCGTCTGCGGGGATTCCGAGTATTGTTTTCTTGCCGGCGAATAAGATTTCGATGGCGCAGTTGGTCCAGCCGATTGCAAATGGGGCGTTTGTGTTGAGTTTGGATACGGATTTCGATGGGTGTATGCAGTTGGTTAGAGAAGTGACGGCTGAGTTGCCGATTTATTTGGCGAATTCGTTGAATAGTTTGAGGTTAGAAGGGCAGAAGACTGCGGCGATTGAGATATTGCAGCAGTTTGATTGGGAGGTGCCGGATTGGGTGATTGTTCCGGGTGGGAATTTGGGGAATATTTACGCGTTTTATAAAGGGTTTCATATGTGTAAAGAGTTGGGATTGGTTGATAGGATTCCGAGACTTGTGTGTGCTCAAGCTGCGAATGCGAATCCGCTTTACCTGCATTTTAAATCCGGGTGGTCGAATTTCAGTCCAGTGAAAGCGCAAACCACTTTTGCGTCTGCTATACAGATTGGTGACCCTGTATCTATCGATCGAGCTGTTTACGCGCTCAAGAATTCAAATGGAATTGTTGAGGAGGCGACTGAAGAAGAGCTGATGGATGCTATGGCTCAAGCTGATGCGACTGGGATGTTTATCTGCCCGCATACTGGTGTGGCGTTGACTGCATTGGTTAAGCTTAGGAACAGCGGTGTGATTCAGCCTACTGATAGGACTGTTGTGGTCAGTACTGCGCACGGGCTGAAGTTTACGCAGTCGAAGATAGATTATCACTCTAAAGCAATCCCGGAAATGGCTTGCAGGTTAGCTAATCCGCCAGTGAATGTGAAGGCGGATTTTGGGTCGGTTATGGATGTTCTTAAGACGTACTTGTTGAGCAAAGAATCTAAGCAGTAAAGTCCTATCATGAATTTAGGGGTGTTGTTAGTTGTTAGTGGTGTAATGTGTTTGGTAAAACTTGGGAAGAACACCATTTTGTAGCATTTGGGCTCCATTTTCTTTGGGTGCCATTGAGTTGTTATGCTTTAAAAGTGAACCTTTTGGATTTGTTTATCGTCGCATATTGACTTGTGGCGAATGCTTGTTATAATCTGTTGTTTGTTTATAAGAATAAGAAGGGCGTTTTTTCGGGGTGTATGTTGTGGTAAGTCATTTGATTTCGCTGTTGAATAGCGTTGAGCATGGAAGATTAGTAGGATTATTTATGTTGCTAATGTCTGTTTCACAGTTTCAGCAATCTTTTTATGTCATGTTTTGATCCAACTTTATGGGTAAGTTTATCAACTATTGAAGCATGTTTTTGTGAATCATGTTAACTCTTTTTGTTTCATTTTCTTGTTCCTTTTGTTTCATGTTATGATAATGTCAACTTGTTTTGACCCGAACCAAACCAAATTAGCCATCTTTATCTAGACTTGATATGACGCGTTGTATGGTCCTCCAACCCGTTTGAACAAAAAAAAAGTCATAATATGCCCAAAAGGACGACAAATATTTACATCACTACCAACCTTTTACCGAAAGTGGATAAAATAAGCTAGTTGCAACGGTATAGTCGCAACTTAATAAAACATTACGTAATACACGGGAACCCACACAAACGAACATGTAAACACAGAAATCCATTGGGTCAAAGCTTATAAGGTTAAACTGAAGTCAAAGATCAGTTTGATCAAAAGTCCATGTTAACAATAAGCTGAAGTCAATGTAATCCATAAGCAGCTGTAACAAAATGACTGGTTTCACTGTACATAGTTCATATAAACAAAACAATGCAAATAATTTGTTTTGAAATTTGTACAAAATTGTCAACAGAAAATCTAAGCAAAGATATACTCTTATATTGATATTTGATATACAATTGCAAGCTCAAATGGCTATCATATGTTCGCAGGTTTACCCTCGATGAGAACAGTAAACTGCGTATAGAAAGCTGTTATGTCTGTGATGATAATCAAAACAACCTTAAGCATACCTGGGATGCTAACAATAATGTAATCAAGAAAGAAAATAAGGTAGAAGCTGATAATCTAGCAAAAAAAAAAAAAAAAAAAAAAAAAAAAAATCAAGAATTTAGCAATTGACAAGTGGAAACAGGGAAGACAGAATAGCATTTCATAAGATTCAAACAGTTGCTGTTGATCATGTAAAACATAAAGCTAGGGAACAGAACGACACCCAAACATACGATCCTACCTTTTTCCCACTGTTTTCGGTCCATTTTGAAGACGATTTCCTAAAATTAAGGATTAGCAACTCAAAAGATGAAACATGAAAGCCAAAGTAGCATTTGGAATGCTGCAAAAACAAGAATCTTGGTACAATACTAGGAAACAAAACTACACTAAATCAAATTGTATTTTTATTGTTGGTCCATATATATTTTGCAAACTAAATAATCGCGTTCCTGACGATATTTAAGAAAGCATATATGCACTTGCCCAAGATCAAAGTCACAAACAAGAAACTCATAATATCATTGCATACGATTCAAAACAAGAAACCTTGACAAGGTTGATGATCGAATCAATGACCCTAAAATACAGAAAACCAGTAAACGTAAAATGACACAAGATTCAAAACAAGAAACCTTAACAACATTTATTTCTTACATATATATCCTCCCATTAAGGTACCAAGACTTATGGTTGATATCGAGACATGACCCACAAAATAAAAATGTTGACAAACCAAAACTAATCACGAAGAGGGTATTTCTGCGCGTTCTTGACAATCTTGGATAGAGCAGCTTGGCCAAGATCAAGGCCACAAACATCAGCAAGCTGGACCAAATACAACAAAACGTCGGAGATTTCTTCCTCTAAATGCTTTTTATCATCACTACTCCAGTTTGGTAACCCTCTTTCCACTTCGCCTTTCCATTGAAATATCTCTGACAACTCGCCCACTTCCCCTACCTGCCATGCATACACAAGTCATGTAAATTTTTAGACTTGACAATACCCTATACCCTGAACCTTAAAACCGACTTGCATCATATTTTATGAATAATAATAAGGTTTAACATAAGTAATAACTTACCAAAGCTAAGAGTAGATTTCTTGGGCTGTGGTATTGGTCCCAGTTCCTTACTTTAGCGAATTCCGCTACCTTATCTCTGAGTTCCTCTAGTGAAACATCCTTGAATTTTCTGGGAAACTTATTTTGGCTCTCCATCTTTAAGCTCCTAACTAATGTGGTGTGTGTTAGTTAACTTCTACACTCCTATTTAAAGGCAAACACAACAACTGTTAGCATGTGTAAGAAAGATCGAGGTAGGTAGTGGATGCTGACTTATGATTTTGGTGACTAGATGTCACTTGCTTTAATAATAAAACAGGTGACTAAGGGTCCAAACTTCAGTCCAAAAATCATTCATTTAGAGCTCTGAATTCGTTGTTTTCGGTATTTATTTTGTTCAATTTTTTTAATGAAATCATTTGAACAGCAATGTTTGCATAATTGCATTGTTGAATATCAATACTTCTATCTCAAAAAAATTCGTTACGCAAGTATAATAATACTGACACGGCATAAAATGAAAAGCTTTATTTTAGTGTGTCTAACCCTGTCATTTTTAGGTTGACCTGATTAACACGTCATGTTGGTGTACTAAAAATAAACGGGTAACCGTTTAAGTTAATTGTTACAAGAGGCTCGTTTAATATTTTCAATTTTTTTTTAATTTTATTTGGAAGATGTGGTGAGACTCTTCATTGCTCTCTTAGACTATTAGGTGTGGAGGAGGCCCATCTTTCATAATGGTCCTCTACCTTACCTTTTTTTTTTGAAAATTGAACTTCATTAAAACCAACCAAAACCGACTACTTTCTCCAAGACGAAGAAAGAAGCCGAACACCAAACAATCCAACCTATTACATCACATCAAATGAACACCATCGATTCCAATCAACTACCCCGCCCTTGAACCTATGTTTGTACCATAAAAACCCCAAAGACTTGATATCCACCACCATGTCCACCACATTAGACGCCTTATTATTGAAGACCTTATCGTTCCTTGCTCGCCAAAGTCTCCAACAAGCAATGATAATGATGCCATGTAAAATCGTTTTCTTGACCCCCGCCACTCCACTATGTTCATGTAAATCCACCAAATCCTTGACATGAAAAACAAACGGTCTAGGAATGTTACACCATACCGCAATAGGGATGGCAATCAAACCCGAACCCGACGGGAAAACCCGATACCCGACACATTTGGGACGGGTTTGGGATCGGATAAACGGGTATGGGTCCGGGTATGGGATTTGTTTTGAAAATTTGGGACGGGTATGGGATTTAATGTTAAACCCATTTACCCGCCCCGATTACCTGATTATATACACCCGTCTACCCGTCCCGATTTTATATGTCCGTTTACTCGTTTATATACACTACATAAATATGTTTTTTTATTTGTATATTATTTTTTAAGTCTCAAATCCAAAGCATATATACATATGGATACCAACTACACTTTCAACTGGATAGCATTTTTTAGAACTTAAATGATTATTGTGAGAAGTTTCATGGTAGCTTAATATCATTCATTATTATTAATAAATGAAAATATGATTTATGCGCAAAAATATGACCCTATGAAAACATACAGTTTAAAATCTCTTGTTATCCTAATTTTTAAAAGGGAAACAAATACAACTTTTATTTGTTACACATCGTATCTGCTTTTGTTTTTGGTGAAGATGTATTGGTTTTACTTATGGAAGCAATCTAATTTTTTTTTAATCACATTTCACCTTTTGTATTGGTTCAAACTTAACTCGTTGACGCCCGATAGTTATGCCTGAAATCCGAAGCCCACTAGTATACCCGAAACCCGTGGGTATACCCGATACCCGATGGGTAATTACCCGTCCCATACCCGATGGGTTTTGGGCCGGGTATGGGACAAGTTTTTATAACCGGGTACGGGATTGGGATTAGCCATACCCGGCCCAAACCCGGCCCGTTGCCATCCCTATACCGGGCAATCGCATTCCACACCCCCAAAGCCATAACGCAACCGGTAAGAACGTGCTCTATATTTTCTTCATGCGCCTCACACCAAACACACAACTGATCTTCAATCACAATATTTCTACGAGCTAGGGCCATCTTAGTTGGAAGTCGGTCCAGAAACGCACGCCACATAAAAATATTGCATTTGTTTGGAACCCAATTACTCCATTGAAACCCGAACGAAGAAGCACCATAAAGCGATCCTCGTAACCATTTCTTGGCCGCTGCAACATCAAACCCAACATTAGAACCATGAGACCAAACCCACGAGTCCTCTCTACCATCCAAAGAGATCGCCTGTAACTGAGCCTCCAACATCTGTTTATTCATTAACTCTTCATTAGAATTCGGCGCCCTTGACCAATCCCAAAACAAAACATGAGACGCCCCTATAGCCTTCAATCGTATAGCAATCATAACCCGTTTGGACTTCTCAAGATGATGCTCTAAGGGTGTGGAGGAGGCACATCTTCATTTAATGCATTTTTTTTTGTTTTTTTAATGAAATAATATTATAATATTAATGTTACAATAAAAAAGTTAATATTCTAATATTAATATTAAAAAGTAAATATTACATTAAAACCATTACAAATAATTTAAAAAAACACAACTAAAATTAAATTAACCTATTCGACATAAAAAAAATTACAAATAATCTACTCTTGTCTGTTGTTCCAAATATATTCAACCAAGTCCGCTTGAAGATTATCATGGATGAACTCATTATGTAACGAGAACTCGTTTAAATCTTGTTGATGTGGGTTGATAGGCACCATATTCTTCGGCGGGGCATTCCCGTCATACGCACAGATGGTGGCGCCTTCGTCTTCGAGTACCATGTTATGCAACAAGATACAAGCATTCATACAGTAACGCAATTTTTTAGGGGTGAACATACGCGCCGGGTTTGCAATGATGTGCCATATTGCTTGTAGAACACCAAATAACCGTTCAATGTCCTTTCTTGCCGCCTCTTGAAACTTGGCAAATTTCTTTATTTTTTCATCGAACGGGTGGTGAACACTTTTAACGATCGTCGCGTAAGATGGGTAGATTCCATCAGCAAGATAATAACCGCGCCTATACTCCACCCCCCGATACTGTAAACCTGGTATCCGGACCGGTTCCTAGTTCCTTTTATGACATCGTCAAAAATCTCCGACTGGTTAATGAAATTAATGTCGTTGTTCGAACCAGGAATGCCAAAGAAAGCATGCCAAACCCATAGATCTTGTGAACACACCACCTCCAAGATTATTGATGGATATTCTTGATCCCCTAGTTTGAACATTCCGCGCCATGCTACCAGGCAGTTTCTCCAAGGCCAATGGAAGCAATCAATGCTTCCGAGCATTCCTGGAAAACCATGTTGTTGGTGGTGAAACTGATACAATTGTTGGACCTCACTGGAGTTTGGTTTTCGCAAATATTTCTTGCTGTAAAGCTTCACCACACACTTGCTAAACTTTACGGTTTCGTTTGTAGATGATGAACCTGAAGAAGACGAAGACGACGAAGAAGATGATAACGACATGGTTGTTTGAGGGGTTGGATTTTTTATAAATAATGGTTGGCTTAAATATAGTGAGAGTGTTTGAGAGAGTTTTTATAAAAGTGGTAGAGAGTTATAAAAATTGTGGTGTGAAAAATGGGTTTGATTGTTTGGTATTTATAATATTTAAAAAAACCTTTTTTTATAAACGGTAACAAAACCTAACTGCTCTTTCCGAATCCCAAAGCAAATAAATGGCTTGGCGTGAGAGGCATAGGCTTGCCGATGCCGGCCCTGGGGGGGCGGTGTTGCCCGGGGCGGCATAGGCTTGCCGGTGGAATGCCCGAGCCCATACCCATTAGTCTTAGAAATCTTGCACAACAATAATTTTCTTTAAACCTATCATATTGTTGTTTATCATAATACTCTTTAATTCTTCACATAAAAAGACTCTCCATCTCAGGAAGAGATAACGTATAAAGGACTTTAATGTGAGAAGCGTAGGAAGTAATCTCAGTCATTAGATTAATAAGATGGTTGAATGCAAATTAAAAACCCTAATCATACTTGGGTCAAACTAACCAAGGGTAAATTAGGAAAAAACGTCTATTTTTTTTTTCAATTCATAACAACAAAAATCAATCAAAACAAAATTTTTCAACAATTGAAATCAATTAAACTAAATCTGCATGATTACACAATCAAAATAACAAAAAAACATTCGATTACAATGAACGAAAACGAAAAAATTATAAAAACAGAGATTTACACCGGAACGATTTAATAATAAGAAATAACATACAATTATGAATAAATGCTCATAATAGTTTTCAAATACTTTCGATTTTGTTTCAATAAATATGATTAAACATAAAAATTAGATTAAAAAAAGTTGCAGACGAAGAAGATGAAGTTGGTGAAAACAAAGCCTTTTAAACGTACTAACAAAATTTAAACGCACTCATTGTACAAAATTTAAACGCACATACAAAATTTAAACGCACTCATTAAAAAGTTTGGAAGCACTCATTGAAAATTTAAAATCACTCATTAAAAAGTTTGGAAGCACTCATGGAAAATTTAGAAGCACCCATTAAATAGTTTGGAAGCACTTATTAAAAATTTGGAAGCACTCATTAAAAAGTTTGGAAGCACTCATTAAAAAGTTTAGAAACTCTCATTGAAAATTTGAAAGCACTCATTGTACAAACAAACACACGTTACAAATTTAAACTTCTTTTGTATATTTCTTTAAATGCACCTTTCATTTATTTAAACGCACCTTTAAAAAAATTGGAAAAAATTAAAACGTACCTTTAATAATTGGAAAAAAATTCACAATTTAAATTGATGTTATAACATGCGTTTGTAATTAACAAATTACAAAACCCATTAAAGCCAAGACCTGACCTCTGTATCCAGTGAAGAATCGATGTTCAAGTAAGAAGCTGAATAAAAAAGAGTAGGTGGAAGTCATTTCTCTTTCTATGTGAGTCTTATTTTATATACATAGCCTTTTGCATGTGGCTTGGTTGCTGTTTGTAAGTTTTGGTTGTCAGATTCGAAGATCTGCCCGCCTATGGTTTTAATTGCAAAATTTTGTAAACTTGACGGAGTGAGTCATTGGTGGTGGTGGCCATCGGTGGGATTACAACGGTCGATGATCGGAGAGAGTGTGTACAGTGGAATAAGGAGAGAGTATTTTGTCCAGTTGAAAACACACAATTACAATCAATAATATTCTCAGCTTTATTATTTCTCAATCTCAAGATGGTATCAGAGCAGTGTTAATCCTAACCTGCTCATCACTTACCCCAACACTACATTCAAACGTTTTTGTCATCAAGAACACCAATGGGTGACAAAAACAAAAACGATGATCTCGCCTTACAAATAACAAATCTCCTGAAAAACAGCCTCAACAGTCATGACCGGACCCAAAAAACGAGCCTGTCCGACACGTTGAAAATCAACATCAGCCTCAACACTCAGAATTATGCCTTGTGGTCCCGGATGATCCGTGTGGCGATAGGGGAAAATAAAAAACACTCTTGAGTCACTTATCGGGAAATCCAGAACCACCAAAACCAACCGATTCAGAATATGAACGGTGGGAACAAGATGATTTAATCGTGTTCTCATGGTTGATTCAAAATATTGAACCCGCGCTCGCAAGCAATCTAACCGAATTTCCCACAGCAAAAACGCTCTGGGATGCTTTGGCGATTACTTACAGCAGCGGGAAGGATAAACTTCAAACCTTTGATCTTCATGTTAAGGCAAATGGAATCAAACAAAATGGTTCGCCACTTGAAGATCTGTGGATTACACTTCAAGGGATTTGGGGAGAACTCGATAGGAGAGATCCTAATCCCATGAAGTGTACAGAAGACATAACAACTTACAATCGAATCCGGTCAGAACAAAAGTTATTTCAGTTCCTGAATGCCCTTGACAAACAATACGATACTATTAAAAGAGAGCTCCTCCGGTGTGACCCGTTACCCTCAGTCGAGGGCGCCTACGCTTCTGTCCGAAAGGAGATGGCACATCAGTGTATTTTAGGTTCAAGCAACACAGATGGCTCATCCTCTCACGGGGTGGCGGCAGGATTCGCTACCAACCGGTCACATGAAGGTCAGGGATTCCTCTCTAAAGGGCGAACTGGTCAGAAAACCCCAAATGCTGCTGGATCATCATCCCGGATTGACAAGACGAAACTGAAATGCACCCATTGTGGTATGATGAAATATACCAAGGAGCAGTGTTTCCACCTTGTCGGGTATCCTGATTGGTGGACAGATGGCCACAAAAAAGGAAGTAAAGAAGGAAAGACGGCTGCCGCCTCCGGCTCCAACTCCAACACCGAGGCAAAGGACGGTAGTGGTGATGGCTTCGGTGACGTTGTCTACAAAGACGATGACGACTGTGGAGGTACCGAGTTTGAGGAGAAATCCTCAGACCCTTTATTTTTTATAAACCCCCAAATAAAACTTACAAACTTTTTGTTCTTGACACTGAACAGAAGGAAGAAGAAGAGTCGGTAGATATTTCAACCAAACACACCAAACTCTTTTGTAAAGAGGAGAATAATATCAAACCTACTAAACCCTTGATTGACAAACAAACCATCAGACCAATTAACTCCTCTTCACAAACCTTGTCAAAAGTGTCGACCCGTGTTCAAAAAGGAAAATACCATTTGTCAAATAAGTCGGCCCATTTTTTAAATAAAAAATACCATTTGAATGTGTCGGCCCATATTCCTACTTCAAATATGTTAAAAAAACATGTTAAAATGTGTAATATTCCACTTTTTAAGAGAAAAAGTGTCAGCTCACTTTTCAAATATGTTAAAAAAATGAAGGGCGGTCCAGTATTGAAAATGAGTATACCCGGCATGCTTTATAAAAAACAAAAATCTAGAAGTAAAGTTTCCCCGAAAAAGTCCGTTTTTAAAATTAAAAATAAACGGAGAAAAGGTAAAACTCGTGGACAAGCTAATATGGCTCAAGTTTATAATGATTTGGAACAACCCTGGATATTTGATTGTGGTGCTACTGACACCATGACGTTTGATCCAAATGATATTATCTCAAAAACCAAACCACGAATCAATAATATAAAAACTGCCAACGGGGAAACTATCCCTGTTGAAGAGGGAGGGACTGTTGAAATAACGCCAAATCTTAAACTCTCAAATTGTCTTTACGTTCCATCCTTATCACATAAATTATTGTCTATTAGCCATGTGACGAAAGAATTAAATTGCATTGTCTTAGTGCACCCTACGTTTTGAATACTTCAGGATATCAGGACGGGAGTGATCATTGGGCGTGGCACTGAACGTCAAGGATTGTATTACGTAGAAGGAGTGGCTCAACAAGGTACTGTGATGATTGCTCATGGGACTACAAGGAGGGAAGCTTGGCTATGGCATAGGAGACTAGGGCACCCTTCTATCGGTTATTTGCGTCTTTTATTTCCTAAGTTATTTCCTTTGAATAAAACTTTTCATTGTGATACATGCAATTTAGCAAAAAGCCATAAACATACTTATAAACCAAATAACACAAAGGTTGAGTCACCTTTTTCTATGGTTCATTATGATGTTTGGGGCCCCGCAGAGATTAATGGGGGACAACATTTTCGTTTCTTTGTGCTTTTTGTTGATGATTGCACACGAATGACATGGATTTCTTTTCTAAAACACAAATCAGAAGTTTTTGAAAAATTCAAAATATTTTACAATATGATACAAACTCAGTTTAAAACAAATATACAAATCCTTAGGACTGACAACAGAGGAGAATTTATAAACGAATCTACGAAAGTTTTTTGTCAAAATATAGGGATTATCCGCCAAACTACTTGTTCGCATACTCCTGAACAAAACGATACTGTTGAAAGAAAAACCATATTCTTTTGGAAATTACACGGGCCTCTCTCATTGAGTCTCGGGTACCTAAATCTTTTTGGCCCGAAGCTGTTGCTACGGCCACATTCCCCCTCCATTAACACTTACACCTCGTGCTTTTGGAAGCTCAGTTTTTGTCCACATACCTAAAACTGATCGGGGAAAACTCGGACCATGTGCTGAAAATGTGTTTTTGTTGGCTATGGTATTGATAAGAAGGGATACCGCTGCTATAATCCTAAAACTCGTCATATGCACACTACTCTCGACTGTACTTTTCTTGAAACTGAATTCTACTACAACTCCCAACACAGTAGTGAGCGGGAGAAACAATATGCTAACACACTGAGTTGGCTATGTATCCCCTCTACTCCAAAAGAGAATCCTCAAACTGAGCCACTTGAAAATAAGCCACTTCAAACTGAGCCACACGCTTCCGCACAATCTAATGAAGATGTCAGTGCTACCAGCCATGATTCTCCTAGCCTAAACACTGAGGTAAGAGATTCACAAAGCTGGTCTCAAAATGATAATGATAATTTTCAAACTGATGAGGAAGTTCAAAATAACGAAACACATGAGGAAAATCATGAGCCTAATATGAACATATCTAATGATTTTCCTATAGAATAAAATGTACAGGAAGAAACAGTGCAGGAAGGAACAATCAACATGTATGACCTTCCACCAAGAGCTAACAGAGGAGTTCCTCCAAAAAGATACTCTCCAAGTAAGGAAACAAGACCTTCTCGATATCCCACAACAAATATTGCCAAAGAGAGGTTATCAAAAGAGGCCAAGGACTTTACCACCGCTTTATACAATGAAGAAATCCCAAACTCCGTTGAAGAAGCCTTAAAATCAAAAAAGTGGAAAGATGCCATGGAAACAGAGATGGAAGCTCTCATAAAAAATGATACATGGGAAAGATGTGTCCTTCCTTCAGGGAAGAAACCCGTTGGCTGCCGTTGGGTCTTTACAATCAAATATAATCCCGACGGCACCATCGAAAGATATAAAGCACGGTTAGTTGCAAAAGGATATACCCAAACCTATGGGATAGACTACTCTGAGACCTTCTCTCCAGTAGCAAAAATCGACACCATTCGTGTCCTTTTCTCTATTGCTGCTAATGAAGGATGGCCTCTTCACCAATTCGATGTGAAGAATGCCTTCCTCCATGGAGAACTAAAAGAAGAAGTCTACATGAATGCCCCTCTTGGATTTACAAGAGATTTTCAAAGTAAAGAAGTTTGCCGACTGAAGAAAACACTTTATGGGCTAAAAGAATCTCCCCGTGCTTGGTTTGGTACATTCACCACGGTTATGAAAGGATATGGTTTTCGACAAAGCAATTATGACCATACACTGTTTCTCAAACGAAGAGGTAAACTTATAACCTGTTTAATTATATATGTTGATGACATGATTATTTCAGGAAACGACGAAGATGAAATAAGGAAATTAAAGACAAACTTGTTCAAAGAATTTTGAAATGAAAGATTTAGGAAAGCTCAAGTACTTCCTTGGAATCGAGGTGATGCGATCAAAGAAAGGAATCTTTATATGTCAAAACAAGTATATTCTCGACCTTCTAGCTGAAGTAGGAATGGTCGACTGCAAGCCAGTCGATACCCCAATGATGGCTAATCAAAAACTTTGCATGGAAAAAGACGCAGAGTTAGTGGATAAAGAGAGATATCAACGGTTGGTGGGTAAACTTATATACCTCTCCCACACTCGCCCAGACATTGCCTATGTAGTCGGGGTAGTAAGCCAGTTTATGTACCAACCTCAAGTTGCTCATATGGATGCGGTATGGAGAATTATAAGGTATCTCAAGGGAACCGTCGGCCATGGAGTCCTCTTTCAACCCAACAAACATCTGAAGATTCAAGCTTATACTGACGCAGACTGGGCTGGAGACAAGGAAGATTGAAGATCAACCTCTGGATACTTTGTAGGAGGGAACCTTGTTACCTGTAGGAGCAAGAAACAAAAAGTTGTTGCCCTTTCTAGTGCAGAGGCGGAATTCCGGGGATCGCTCGTGGTTTAGCAAAAGTCTTGTGGATTCGCAAACTGCTAAATGAATTCGGGTTTACTCAGACTAAAGCTAGTACAATCATGTGTGATAACAAAGCTGCTATACAGATTTCAGAAAATCCTGTTCAACATGATCGTACAAAACATGTAGAAGTTGACAGACATTTTAACAAGGAAAAAATCGAGGCAGATATATTAACCAAGGCCGTCAACGGGAAAATTTTCAACTATTGTCTCGACAAGCTGAATATTGGAAATCCCACTACTCAACTTGAGGGGGAGTGTTAGAATGATAGTTTTTGAGGATCAGATTTTCAAAGCATCATCTCCTTGATTGCTTACCATATTTTTGGCTCCCACATACAAGGAAAGGAGCCGTTATAATTTACTCCTTTCCAATGCTTATTTTGTAATTTCCTTTTTATGCAAGCCTTGTATCTCTATTTAAAAAGAGTCTTTTGTCCGGTTGAAAACACACAATTACAATCAATAATATTCTCAGCTTTATTATTTCTCAATCTCAAGAAATAGGTTATCCTGGTTTAACCGTGATTAGATTAAATTGACAGGTGACAAGTTCCAATGGCTTCCTACACTTTTTTATGTTAAGGATACTTTATATCCTATAGTTTCTCCTCCATCTCCCCCTCCTATAAGTCACCACTTGGTTGCTTTTTCATCACAAGATCTTAACAAGATTTAAGAAGATTCAAGATTTACTCTCATTTAAAATCCGAATTCCATTTTTTTCTTTAAGAAAATACACCAGTTTTGACCCATCAGCCCGTTTAGCTTGTTTAGATAAACAGTCATGTACGGGTTACATGTTTTAATTAGGTGTGTCTAGAGCAAGGCTGACATCTTTGACACGACTAAATATATGGGTCATGCTCAGGTTCACCTTTTCAGCCCGCCAACTCGACATGATTGCCTCCACACTTGTGTTCACTTAGGTGTCACCACACAAAATACTACAAATCCTACTAGATTACTATGATTATCATCAACAAAATAACTGTGTGGATGTTAGATATATAGATTAAACTTGATTTATTCTTATGTTATGTAAATATTAAACATATGTTAAATTATATTATCCTAAGTCTAGGCATGTTAGAAACCGGTTTATATCACACCGGTTCATAGAAAAACAATATCCTAAGTATGTATGTATGGATCGTCGCGTCTGTTGAAGTGGCACCGGTTCAGATTGTATATATAGGGCCGAACACTTCATTTGTTTAATAAGAAAGTTTATGTTTAGTTTAACTAACTTTCAAACAAACTTTTCCCTCCATATTTGTTAACCGCCAAATCGCATCATACACCCGAAGCCCATCAGAAACCATAATCAGATTATAACCAGACCTGTGCAGAAATTAAGATTACTAACATGGCATCAGAGCCCGATCAAAGTAAAGTTTATGGTATGTTCGATTGTGAAGAGAAGTCCGATGGTGTTCCCGAAGACAAAGGCAAGCGGCCGATGTCTCCATATAGTGAAGATGATCGTGTGGATCAAATTGTTCTCGATAAGAAGATCGCAGAATTCAAGAAGGAGTGTATGGACCCTTCGAACATCAACTTCTCCAGATTTCACATTGGTTCAGCCCCGAAGACGCGTATAGAGAAGAAGAAACATGCGCAAAAAGAGTACAACAATGAAATAAAGGATGCCCCCGAATACCCACACGCGATGTGTTGCGGTAAATGTAAAGAACCCTTCCACTATAGAAGAAATTGCCCAAAGAAGATGGGCAAAACAGAATTCATGGTAAAAGGAACGGAAGGAAAAGGATGGGATGATGTTTGGTACGCGAGTTTAACAAGAAAAGAACATGGGTGTGGTTTTAAAGACCAATTCGCCATTTTCACCAAGTCGTTTGGAGTAGAAGGCCAACCAAGCGGATATAGGAGGGAGTATTTTAGAGGAAGAGGATCGGTAATCATCACAAGTGGAGGGCAAGTTCACAAGATCAAGAAGGTATATTATGTCCCTACACTTCGAAAAAATGTGCTAAGCATAGAAAAGTTAAACCAAGAAGGCTTAGAAGTAGAATTCGATGGTGACACTTGTCACATACATAGGCCGATCCTACAAGAGAAAAGAAAGTTGATTCTATGCCGAATTTGTGATAGTGAAAGTCACTTCACATTTAAATGCCCCGAAAGGAAAAATATTGTTGAAAAGGATGGAAACGGACCACTAGAAAGGTTCTCAAACAAACGGGTCAGATTTGAAGGCATAAAGGAATCACTAAGTGTTGAAGATAAAGAAAGGGCTTACATGTTCAAGCAATTTCAAGAATTCTCTATCGATAAGGACAATTATGAAGGCATTATGGAGAAAGGTCCTATCATGTACCCAACCAATGGTTCTCGCATACAAGATTGCTTAGTTTTCATGGATTTGCTCCATGTTACAACAACGGTTGAAAGGTACAAACGCAAGTTCGAGTTAGAATTTGAAAAGATTGTTAAATGGTTCATGCAAGATTTCTTGAAAATAAGAATCGAAGCCCCTATGCCACCACGAGACACAACCGGCTATCCGATTAGTTTATTGGATTTATATACGAAAGTACAAGTGTTTGGTGGATATGAGAAAGTCACTAAAGATGAAAATTGGGCGATTGTTGCAATGAGTATGGGTTATGGAAGAGGGCTACCTAGCCTAGCAAAGAAAGAAGAAATAGCAACAACACTTCGGCTTGTATTTATTCGATATTTAGAGATGATGGAATGGTACCATCTCAAATACAAAGGCCGCGAGTTGGTTGTCGAAGTCAACAACGAAGAAGGTAGCACAAGTGAAGGCAACAAATGGAAGGATGAAGATATGCCGCCCAAGACAAGGAGCCGATCATCATCAAGTGACGAATGAAGAAAAGAAGGTTGAAGAAATCAAGTTTAAGGGGGAGATTGTTAGATATATAGATTAAACTTGATTTATTCTTATGTTATGTAAATATTAAACATATGTTAAATTATATTATCCTAAGTCTAGGCATGTTAGAAACCGGTTTATATCACACCGGTTCATAGAAAAACAATATCCTAAGTATGTATGTATGGATCGTCGCGTCTGTTGAAGTGGCACCGGTTCAGATTGTATATATAGGGCCGAACACTTCATTTGTTTAATAAGAAAGTTTATGTTTAGTTTAACTAACTTTCAAACAAACTTTTCCCTCCATATTTGTTAACCGCCAAATCGCATCATACACCCGAAGCCCATCAGAAACCATAATCAGATTATAACCAGACCTGTGCAGAAATTAAGATTACTAACAGTGGAGACTTCACTTGTGTGTAAAACAAGTACAGTTTTGCTTTACAAAAAGCTTCAGACATCTTTATTTCCATTCATCTACTTTCACCATCTATCCCAAAACATATGTCCCCATGTACATCTAATTCCTTTTTCTTTTGCATAATGCATCATAATTAGATAGAATATTTTCAGATATAATTAAAAGACTGACATATAGGACAAGGGTAGGACCTGTTCAACTCAACTACTTTCAAAACAGAAGACAGAATATACATTTCATGGATGCTGATCAGGATTTGCATCAAATATGGGTAATCCTGAATAATATTGGATATCTGATATGGACTACTACAGGATAGGTCTGCCTATAAAAAGAAAGATGGTTGATGATGATTAGGTATATGGACTAATAGACTATGCACATTATGCATTGATGATCACTTGACTAGCTCTAATTATATTCCTTTCATTATCTCTTTACTTTTTTCTGATCTTCTAACATATATGCTTTTTCCAAGTGTTTGTTCACGCTACGTAAAGCCCCACAAGAGGAAATGGAAGAGTACAGACACTAAGTGCGTCAAGACGTGTACTGTTTAGACACATCAATAACAAAATTATTTCATACATACCATGTGGTGGCTAGTGCTTCATCATGTGGTGATCAGTGCTTCATCATGTGTTCAGGTTGGTTTATATATTTATAAATATTATCTTTAAAAGTACAAAATGTGTTCAGGTTCAACAAAGAAAAATGTATCAACTCCATCTCTACTTTGAATAATGTATAAGTTGTCCCAATTAAGTGTGAGGCATGACCATGACTTATATTTGGATGAGCAGTATATGTGTTGGATAGATTTCTAAATGTTTGAACTTTTATTTTCTGATTATAGTATATCGTGTGTACAAAATCGAAATCGGACAAGACATAAAGGTTCTGCACATACGAGGATGATTTTTGCACTGAAAATGACATTGCAAATTCATTGCTTATTGCTTAAACATACCATACGAAGTTGGGGTAGAACCGCCGGCAATAACCTAAGTGAAAACCTCAATAGGAACTCTATAAAAGAGTTACCATTGCTAGCTATGAGTATGTATTAAACATAGTAATTTCTACTATTTAGTAGTAAGTACTAACTGCTAAGCTTTAAGCTGCAACTACTCAATAGTATTTTATTACTGAGAATTAAGTTGTCATTGTTCATTAATAACTTAATACTGAGTTCACTCGCCACTAATATTCTTTTCATTAGCTCTTTTGATATATAACTTGAGTAAGTTCATTCATACTAATCTGATTTTAGGAAAATTCACTACCCCAAAAATAATAAGAACCGAACTTTTACAAGAACCAACAACCGTTTAGCTTTTTATTATTATGTAACATTAACATACATATAGAGAAACAACAACTATTGCTTCATTTTCAGAAACTTACCCAATGGCATGTATGTTTTAGAATTGTCATCACACTCTAAACTATGACTCGATCTCGACATCGATTCTGCTCGAAGGGCAGCTAATGCCGCCCTTCGTCTTTGCTTTTGTTCTTTCCACTCCTTTACTTGCTCTTCGAGGGCGGCTTTAGCCTGCTCTGCCACCTCTGCCCGTGTTGTTGCCTGTTCTGCCCGTGTCCTAAATTCACTGACTCGCGCATGCGCGTTCTCCAAATCTTTTTTCAAGTTCTCAATTTCTTCGCGGCTTTTGGACTCCATTTGTGGCTCAACTTTAGCTTCTTCGGATTTTTTAACCAAGATTTCATATTCTTCTAACGAAATTGTGATCTCGTTGACAGAATTTGCATCTTGAAACTGGACTTCTTCGTGTTCGGATTGTAATCTTTGGTTTTCCTTTTTTACTTCTTGAGTTTCAATTGCCATTTGTTGAAGAGCAAAATATGCAGCAGATTTTTCGCCTTTTGCTTTTAACTCAGCTGCCTCAGCAGCCGCAGTTTTTGATCTCTCTTTATGAATTTCGGCTTTCAGTAATGCTATTTCGACTTGTGCTTCGTTCTCTCTATCACGAACCTCATCCAATTCACTTCTCATTGTTTCTAACTGAGTCAACTCGCTTTCGCCCCTGAGTTTGAGTTCATTTCTCAACTGAGTTAACTCGCTTTCTAACAACTCAATATGTTTCACTTGACTTTCCATTTCCACCATTCGTTTCATGGTTTCGATTTTATCGCTTATGGCTTCCATGAGCTGTTTTTCAAGCATACAAAGCTCGGTTTCTGTTGACTTTAACATAGTCAACTCATCAGCCATTTCTTGGATCTTTGATTCAAGTTCTGATACACGAACTTTTGCTTCTTTGCACTCATTGATATACACTTCTTTCTCGAATTCAGAGGCTTCTAATAGCGTTTTGAGCCCGTTAACGCTTGTTTCGTGGTTATGTTGGTTAAAAAGAGCTTGTTTGTGGGCAGCATCCATGGCTTCTAGTTGAAACTTGCAGTTGGCCAAGTCTCTTAGTATAACTTCAAGATCTTTTTCATTCTCTGATTCCTAACATTAAAACATTTATCGACGATTCGTTGTAACACGTTATGAAACTTGGTTACTAATAACTTTAAACATAGTTAATAAACTTTTAGTGACTCAAATAAAGCAGTCACAAACCTTGAAATGTTCAATCCGATTAGTTAAACAAGGTTGTCACCATTCCGTCCTCCCTAAATTCCACCAATATATAGCTCTGCTACGAGTGGGATTACAGATTACTAGGTACATTTGTTTATTAGCTAAACTGGGTTGCCAATTTGCCATGTTTAACTCAGTTGACCCATAAACACGTTTAAAATTTGAATATATTTTTTAAGATCAACTTGTTTACCGCCGTTTCATTTTTACAACTCATTTGACTCGTTTAGTAAACAAGTTAAACAAGACGCATTTGGGTCACACAATCTTAGGTGTGTTTTAGACCTTTAGTTGATGACTATGGTACGGATAAATATAAGAGTCATGTTCGTGTTCAACTATATATTGGCCGTATAATTACTTGGGGCCTCATAAGTTGATGGGCCAACCCTTGTAACTCTAATAACAAGTGGGGTTTAAGGTTTAAGGAGTCATGCATTAGGGTTTTGCTTAATGTTTGTTGTTGACCAAGTCGGGTTTCAACTATAAATACATAGCCAAGTTTAGGGTTATGTATGAGAATTAGAGGGTGTTTAGGGTTGAGTTTTGAAATGGATTTTTAGATTATTGCGTTTTGGAAACGCAAATAATCAGCTTTTAGTGTTTGGGAGAGGTTTATAAAAATATATTATTTGAGTTTAAAAGGTTACCAAAACGCAATAATCTTAAAGCAGCTCCAACCCTACTGCCCCAAAACGCATAATCTATTTTCAAAAAGCAATTCCAAACACCGTCTTAGAGTTATTGTTCCATAATTTACTAAAAGTAAGGTTTATCGATTGGGTAAGGACTTGATCAACAAGTCGACCCATGAAATTACCGGAGTAAGAAATTAACTTACATCTTCGGAATTGGACCGACCTTTGATCTGAACACATTTTTCGCCGAAATGAGAGACGGATGCTTTAACGGGTTTGATCGGATCCGTATCGATCTCTCCCATATATAATATATATCTGCATGAATTAATATCATATATAATCAAATATTTGTTTCAAACATGTTTTGCATGCATGGGATTGAGAAAGAGAGAGAGAGAGAGAGAGAGGGTAATTACCTGATAAAACTTTGGAATGAAGATGTTAATAATGGAATATGATTGGGAAGATGGAACAAATAGGAGAAGTACCATCGAAGTAATCGTGTAGCATTAAGGGTTTGTTTGATTACGATGAAACCGAAGGAAAAATGGTGATGTTTTATTAATAATGTACGTATGTATAGTGAAGATCGGGAGGTGGCCGATCATATCCCTGCTTAGTGAAGATCGTCGGCCGGCCGGCCAGCTGTCGTCTGAATTACTAAAACAATATATGTATCATCTCTTTGTTTTCTAATTCTTTCGTCATTTTCTTCCTCCACAATGTGTTATGTTTGACTCCATCTATCAAATGCTAACTTTATATTATTCTTTAACCGCCAACTACAACTAAGCTAGGTGGGTGTTTGGGATTGAGTTCCACTTATTGACTTAATGATTTTTTTAAGAAGTCAATAAGTTGTTTGTGTAACCCAAAAGCACTTTCACAATAAGTTAAGCGAAACAAATTACAAATTTACCACCCATACAATCAATATTCACAATAAGTTAAGCGAAACACTTAAAAAAACAATCTATTGACTTTTTGACGTTTCTCATCTCAAAAGCTAATCCAAACAATTTTTTTAAAACTTTTTTTTTTCAAAAAGTTATAAGCTAATAAACACTTCTGATCAAAAACACTTTTGCATTTCCAAACTCAATCCCAAACATCCTCTAGATTTGAATCATACGCCCATGGACGTTTGTGAACAATTTGTTTACGTTCGTTCTTTTAATAAATGAGAAAAACATGAATAAGATATTTCTTCGGTTAGTTAAATGAATGAACCTGAACATATATTTGTCTTGTTCGTGAACATTTGTTCATTTGAGTTCGTTTGATTATCTTGTTCCTTAAAGTTTTTTGTATTTATATCTGTTTTATCTAATCGTTTTTATATTCTTTAATTTTTATTTATTTTATTACCCTAACAATTAAACTAGTAAACTCTATATTCACCTTGTTTATGCATTGTTCTCTTTCCTTTCTTATTATTCACATTGACGTATACTATCGACCTTCATACTATGATTAAGTTCCAGTATTGCTCACTCCGCCATCCATCCATCCATCTCGAATGCTAGGTTATATAATTGCAACAATCATAACTTCATTTTCATGTGTAACAAATTTAATTCAAATAGCATGAAATGCTTATATTTTAACAAAAACACACAAAACTGAGTGGGGGTAGGGAACTCTCTTCGGGAGATACCTCCTACAAGTTCCCGCGTAAATGGTTCGATGCCCCGCACCCATTTCCCTCACATCTCCTCCCCCTCTCTTACAATCCATGAGTCCATGTAGATCGATTTGATTGAGGGGATTTGAACAACATCGGTACTGATATTCATTTTTACTTTTTCTTGAAGTTTCAATATAAATTTCATTAAAACGAAGTTGTATTCACAATAAGTCAATAAAGTATGCTTTTAGTATTGTAAGCTATAACGAGTGTTACTAACGTACTTTAACCGTGCCAAATCAAATTGATACCTTTGCCCACTATAACAAACTTAAATGATATGGACCGAAAGCCCACCATAGACCTCATGGAATCCAAGTGGTTTACCAAGAATGAATATGATGAACAAAAATAGTAAAAAAAAAAAAGATAATAAAATGATGAACAAAAATAGTAAAAAAAAAGATAATAAAAGAGAATGAACATATTGTTTTCCTTGTAGTCACATTATATTGAATGGAGTTTCTTCTGTATTCATGAAGCTGGCTCCAAAAATAACTACCTTGTTCAACCACTCTCTAACAACCAGACAATTGAAGCAGCTTCATGGATTAATACTCATTCATGGCCTTAGTCACCTCAACAAGCTAATAATCCACCATCTTATAACCTCTCAAACCACTTACTCTCAACCCATTAGTCACTACCTTCAATTAATCCTCTATCATACAAAACACCCAGATGTAGATTCATCAACGTCAGTCATACGGTATCTCTGCAAACATAATAATTTCCAAGAAGCACTTGATTTGTATTCAGGGTTACAAAGATCAGGACTGTCACCTTCTACATTTACAGTTGCATCTGTGTTAAAAGCATGTGGGAGAGTTACTGATGGAAATGGTGGGGTTATGATTCATGGGCAAGTTTTTAGATATGGGTTTTGTGGGGATGTTTATGTGGAGACTTCTTTGGTTGGGTTTTATACGAAAGTTGGTGATATGGGGAATGCACGTAAGGTGTTTGATGAAATGTCTGAGAGAAATGTGGTGTCGTGGAACTCGATGATTGATGGGTATTTGAGATTAGGGGATTTGGAGATGGCGGAAGGTTTTTTTAGTTGTATGGCGGATAAGGATGTGGTTTCTTGGAACTCGATGGTTTCGGGGTATGCGAGAGTTGGGGATATGGAGAAAGCGTTACGGTTGTTTGAGGAAATGCCGGAGAGGAATCAGAGTTCGTGGAATGCGATGGTTAGTGGTTATGTTGAGAGTGGGAAGGTGGATTTAGCGCGGAAGTTTTATGATTTAATGCCAGGAAGAAATACTATTTCTTGCATTACGATGATTGGTGGGTACGCGAAATGTGGGGATGTTGCGTCTTCGCGTGCGTTGTTTGATGAGATGGGTAGGAAGGATTGTTTGTTACATAATGCTATGATTGCGTGCTATGCTAAAAACGGTCGGCCAAATGAAGCGCTTCGACTGTTTGATGAAATGCTTCAACCAAATGTGAACATTCAACCTGATAAAATGACATTAGCTACTGTGATATCCTCGTGTTCCCAACTCGGAGACTTAAGTTTTGGATCATGGATTCACGAGCTTTACATGAAGCAACTGGCATTACAATGGATGACCACTTACGTACTGCCTTAATCGACTTATATGCAAAATGTGGTTCCATTGATAAAGCTTTTGAGTTATTTCACAAGTTGTACAAGAAAGATGTCGTTGCTTATACAGCCATGATCTTGGGCTGTGCCATTAACGGGAAAGAACAGATTGCTATAAAACTTTTTGATGAAATGATGGAGTCCAAAATCCGCCCTAATTTAGTCACATTTTCAGGGCTATTAACCGCATTAAGTCATGTTGGTATGGTTGAAGAAAGTTACCATTGCTTCAACTCCATGAAAAAATACGGGCTTGTGCCCACCCCTGACCATTATAGTCTCATGGTTGAAGTTTTGGGTCGGGCAGGGCGACTAGAGGAAGCCCACAACTTGATAAAGGGCATGCCGATGCAACCCCATGCTGGTGTTTGGGGTGCATTGCTTCTTGCTTGTAGTACACATAATAATGTTGAGTTGGGGGAAATTGCAGCCAAACATTGCTTTGAGTTGGAAGCCGATAGCAGTGGTTATGGTTCACTTCTTGCTAATATATATGCGGGTGCCGGTCGGTGGGATGATGCTAAGAGATTAAGAATGAGTATTCATGAAAAGGGTCTGGTTAAGGTTCCTGGAAGTAGCTGGATGGATCATGTACAAGAGTAAAATGGAAAAACATGGTAACACTCTTTTTTTACGGTATTAAATATGATTACAGATTTTTTATTAAAGGTACAATATTTTAACTTTGTTTAGACTTTTGACTTTAGATATGGTATAAGTTGTGTGTCCTTTCTCCTATGAGCATCCTCACATTGAATATGAAATCTAGTAAGCATTTTATTCTCTTTAATCATGATTCAAGATGTCGAATGATGAAAAGTTGCATTCTTTTTTACTTACACGTGTTATTAGATATGGCAACTTCATACTAATTTATTAACAATAGGTTGGTTTGAAGTATATCTCATACTAAGAAGAGTTACATAAAAGTTAAAACATTAGTGCATTGACTTGTATTTTTGGATAGAGTCAAACATGGGATCTCTGATTTGAATCTGTTGCATTGACTTCGTATTTTTGGATGGTATTGGTAGCTATGGAAACGATTAATAGGATGAAAGATGAAGCGTACTTGGTGTCATGATTGTCATCTTGCTCTGATCGTGGATCACTAGTTTCATCTTGATATGGATTTCTCTGGCGCCAACTCGCCCCCAGTGGGACGTTAGCGCACACCTTTGGCTATTCGCCATATAAATGAATGTCACATTCTTTTTCCCATTGTGGATTTAATATATGGAACTAAGTCATCCTTTTTGTTTATCTGATTTGCAGGTTCCGCATGTCAGCCGTAATGACTACCAGGTAATTGATATTACTGAGGATGGATTGTATGTTTCCTCATGTCCAGCCTTGATAAATTACTTACGAAATGTTGTTTTGAGTTTTGATCATAAACAACTTATACAGGTGAGATTGCCGACTGAAAATGGCAACCCCAAGGATGATCTAAAGCTCCCAACTTATGATCCTCTCTTTGATACAGGCATATCATGCCATTCAGCTTCATTATGTTCTTAGTTTTAAAAAGTTCACCTCTGGGTCTAAGCTGGCACTTCATGTATATGTGGGTCAAAATTTGTCAAATATGGAATGGCTGGTATGAAAAAGAGAACAGAGCTGCAAGCTGTACACAAAACAAGGTGAACCTTGCGCCTCGGCCTTCAGGATCTAAACTCCTCAATATTCATTTTTATGGATGCAGATCAAAGATGGGTTTGCAGAGGGAAATGGGCCTGGTAGTGAGTGTGATGTCAGCAATTGGGGAGGAGTAGATTTGTGCTCCCAAGGACATCGGCCCCAAATAGTGCACGCTCGTCCATAAACTATCTGCATTTCATCTCAGCACACGAACCTAAAGTAATTTTACTTGATCTTAATGTATTTTGAAATTCTTTTACCATATTTTATCTTCTGTAGGGGATAATAGTCAAATCTTTTGGGCTTTTTAACCAATGAGACGAGGTAAAACACAACTCATGCTGGACCGGTGCCTTCAAGTACGAGCTCCTTGACCATAGCTATATATGATGGTTATGTTATTCAACTTAGCTATCGGATATTTTCAAACTAATTGAGTTCTTATGTTAAGCAAACATCTTTATTGAACCAAAAATACAAAAAGTCTAGTCAAGAAAATTCTTCAAGCTTTCATGTCGAGTTCGAGTTTAGTGGCTAGATCGTTAAAAGTGAGAGTTGAGGGTGAATTGTGCAAATGATCCCATAAAACAAGGACTTATTTGTAATAATGAAAAATCTTTGTCATCATCATTTTGTGACATGTCAAAACTTATCATCAACAACAAACTCATGAGTCTCTTTCTCACCCTTATCCAGAAATGACTAGAAAAAAAAATCTATGATATATTATCTAAATATAAATACAAGAAAAAAATGAGATATTTTATTTAAATATATGTAGATAAGTGACAATGACATAACGCTATAAAACTAAAACATATTACACTCATCACGTCATATAACCCAAAACCAAAACCAACCATGGACCATGAAGAAACTCGACCACAACGAGTCATAGTAGCGATGAAAGGGCACCCTGGCTCGGGGAAAACCACCTTGGCTCGGTTCATAGCCGCATCGTTAGGGTGCCCACTTATCGACAAAGACGATGTGCGTGACTCGACTTCTGCAATTGAGTCACAATTAGGGTCCGACACCAACATCCAAAAACTCCTTAACCATCTTTCATATGAAGTAATATGGCGAATGGTCGAGACCCAACTAAGTCTTGGGCTTAGTGTGGTCATTGACTCGCCTCTTTCCCATCGGGCCCACTTAGACCGGCTAGTTAAGCTAGCCGAGTCTTTTGAGGGCACTCAACTCGTTGTGGTTGAGTGCAAGCCCGAGGACGAGGTTGAGTGGCGAAGAAGGTTGGAGAATAGGGGTAAAAATGGTTGTGATGGAAGTTGGCATAAGCCAGCCACGTGGCGCGATATGGAGAGGTTGTTGGAGGGTTACAAGGGGTGCACTGATTATGATGTGGGTGAGGTTCCAAAGTTGGTTTTGGACACAAGTGCAAAGGATGTTAAGGTCAAGGAGCATGCTGAGTTAGTGTTGAGGTTTCTTGATGCTTGTGCTCATTAATGTTTGTTGATCGTAATTGTCTGTAAAGGTTGACTATTAATAAGTCGTATTTTCAGTAATTTAGGATCTTTGGTTGTTGAATAACTGTTCTAAGGACTTGTTATCAAGAATGGAGTGGTTAGATTGATCTAATGGTGTTTTTTATCTCTTAATTTTTTATTTTGTATTGTGTATTGTGTATGACTTTTAGGGTCTGCTTGGGTTGCTAGCTCGTTGATTGAGCTTTGTATACAACGATTTCTTCCATCAATTTCTCATTCTCTATCGCATCTCTTTCCCTTATACGTATCCGGTGTCCCTTCATTGACCATTCGTCCTCTTCTGCCTTTTCTTCTCTTTGTGGAAACCAACCATGTATCCTTCACTTTCTTTGTAAAGATAGAACCACAAATAAGCATCCCTTCTTAACGGTTAAGTGGCATGCCCTCCCTAATAGAGACACATGTTTAACTCCCGCTCCGACCATTTTCGACAGACATCTGGGTGAACATGGCTTTATTCCAGGGTTCGAACATGACATAGGTGAGGGTTTATAGATTCCAACCAATTCCCGCGCATCTAGTGCGTACAGTCTCACCGTCTCACAACGACCGAGGAGTCGACCTTAGACATGGCCCGAAAAAAGGTGGGTTTACAAGTGATTTTCTTTGACAAAAATATATATTCTTTAAAAACAATATTAATGTTATTTTTTTTAAATGATTAAAGAATAGATGGGTGAAGCACCATAATTTTAGGAGCCAGATTTTGAAACAAACTCTAACAGTCAAATTCCTTTTCATCATCAAATCATCTAATTCCAATTGCTTCAATCCTCCTTATGATATCCAATAAAACCCTATCAATCTCTCAATTACATTGTTCCTATACACAATCATAACCCATCATTCTTCTAAATTACCATATCATTTTGTTTTGATTCCATTTAAATGGCCATGTTCAGACGCTTCCTTCATCATAAGCAACGCGATCGCGATCGCCATCTTCAAACCTCCGATTCCCTTCTCGGTCGGTACCTTCTATTCATTCATTCCCGCCATTTTTTTTTTAAAATATTAGTTATGATTATTGGACACAAGTTGTATGATATCATATGATTATTTATGATTGTTCAGTGGAGGCACCACCATCACCTGCTGCTCAGAATAATAATAATAATAATAATGATGATGATGCCCCAAGTCCACCGCCACCGCCACCCTCACCGCCTATGCAGAGCAATGGAGAAACCGCGGCGGGAAGTTGTAGCTTAAAGCAATTGAATTGGGATAAGGTTAATAGGGCATTAGAAGGAAGCTTGTGGGAGGAATTGCAAATACATGATGGAAACCCTCAAAGGTATCGTACTCTCGATATCATCTCTAAAACATCATTTATCATAACTGCAAATAAAACAATATGTACCTGCTACTAATAAAGCACCGTGCCTGTAAACGAACCGAATGTTCATGAACTTTTCGGCGGGAAGTTCGTTTATGTTTGTTTATTTAAATAAATGAACGAACATGAACACACGCTTGTTCGTTCATTTATGTTCATGAACGTCGTTTATGTTCGTTTAGTTAAACTTTACTTTATTTTTATTAATTAGTTCCCTTTTGTTAAGTAACCTTAGTTCGTATTATATACAACACATTTGATATGTTTTAAAAACTTAACCCTAACCCTAACATTCTAAGCATATAAGCTGCTCTCCACGTTTCTTATCCCCACCTTTCTTCTTTTTGGTACATACATGATGGATATTTTAAATGAATCATGTACATTCAAACTACTAATTTAGATTTGGTTTTGGTTGCATTGTGATGTATTAGACTTGGTTGAATTGTGATGAATCATTATTAACTTGTTTTTGTTTGTGTTCATTAATGTTTGTTTATGTTCATTTGTGTTCGTTTATGTTGATGAACTGTTCATTTAGGTTTTTAATGAACAAACATAAACGAACACGACAAATTTCTTAATGAACGAACACGAACACAAAAATGTGCTCGATTATGTGTTCGTGTTCGTTCGGTTCATTTACAGGCCTACGCTAATAAATATTTTGTTACTTGCAAAATAAAAACCATGTACCTGCTGTAACTAAAACACCATTATATGAACGGACCAAAACACCATGTACTAAAAACACCAAGTTTAAACGTGATTTTTTATATGTGTAAAATATTTTATTTTTCAAAATTTTGGCCGCGATGCTTGCAAACACGTTGAAGACCACCTATCCAGCGCACGCTACATTTTACTTGGTCACATTGGCTAGTATTTCTTGGGAAAATCACTAAAATGGTCACTTTGACCTATGAGTTAGACAAAATAGCCTTTGACTTTTTTCTTTTACAAATTACAAGAAATCATTTGACTTTGTTTATTGTTTAGCTAAGAAATTGTTTTAGTCAACAAGAAGCTTGTACATGGCGCCACATATTCCATCCAGCATAGGAGATTGGATCAGCTGATCCATCGGACAATTGTCAGACACTGGTTGATTGGAAAATTATAAAAGTCGAGGCTATTTTGTCAAACTCATTGGTCAAGATGGTCATTTTGGTGATTTTCACACACACAAAAAAATGGCTGATATATTCTGTCACTTCATAGTCTTCTTTTGCAGAAATGTTGGAGAACCTAACTTATATACATTCTAACTTCTAACTAATATCGATATTATAACGTACGTTGAATTTAGGCCACCACCAGAAATTGATGTATCAGAACTTAAGAAACTTTTCTCTAACACACCCCCAAAGATAGCTACTTCTAAAGAGGCAGAGACGAGAAAAGCTTCTAGTTCAATACCTGAAAAAGTCCAACTGGTAATGTAATATGTACTCTCTGTAGTATAAGAAATAAAACCATGATAACGCGTACTAACTATGAAAATTCTTTGTATTATTGTAGATTGATCCTTTGAGGGCAAATAACGCAGAAATCATGCTTATAGATGTTAAGCTACCACTTCCTTGTATTGTGGTAAGTGTAGATTTTACGTACTATCTTTTAAATGGCTTCTTAATTCTGAATTTACTTCGTTTTTTTTTTTTTTTGTTACACGAGTTAAATGTTTTATACTCTCACTTGTAAATGCATCCATTTTTGTAAAGCAATTTTTAATAAAATATTTGAATATGCAGGATGCAATTTTGACTATGGATGACACAGTTTTAGATGTTGATCAAGTAGAAAATCTTCTAAAATTCTTCCCAACAAAAGAAGAGATGGAGATACTCAAGGTGAACCTGTAATTTGTTAGACGCATTATGCATTCTCCCTTTGTCCTTGAGTGTTTAGGGCAATAAGGATGAACACTAAC
Organism: Ambrosia x helenae; assembly: GCA_030844895.1. Classification (NCBI taxonomy): domain Eukaryota; kingdom Viridiplantae; phylum Streptophyta; class Magnoliopsida; order Asterales; family Asteraceae; genus Ambrosia; species Ambrosia x helenae. Next base: position 43,483 of record JAUTDX010001915.1, read on the forward strand.
TATATAAAATTAATTGTAGGTTATTGAATGTGTAAAAGTAGGACACAACTGAAAATGCAAGGATAATGATATGGACAAATGCATTGTAGGGGTTTGTAATGATGGCCTAGGACGGAAGCGAAAAATGTTAGATTCTAGTAAATGTTTAGATAAAACTCAAATGGGAGAACTCTATTTATCATTTCAAAAGTTTTCTCTAAACAATTAAAAATAGCTCAATTTTTATTACTGAAATATATTGCGGTCAAAGTAACCGACTAATTAACTATGGTATTAAATGAAATAGAAAATGTGACTGGAACATATATGTGGGCCAAAATAACTAATATTCTTTACTTAGTTAAACATAAAATATAAAGAAGAAAGTATTAAAGATCTTTGATGATTATGTTTTGGGTGTTATGGACATATTCTTCACTCTTTTTCCGCATTCATCCACATACGAGTCAACCATCTAAGTTATCTTATTTCAAAAACTGACGTAGCAATCCTATGGACACTTGTATCGACAATGCATTGCAGATAGTGTTTTATATTCTAGATATATTTGTTTGGTAAAAGAGTTGATTATCCCATTTATGTATTGATCTTCTGCATTGTGACTGTTCAGAGTTACACCGGTGATCAGGATAAACTGGGCCAATGTGAACAGGTGAGTATCAAGATAATAAAATTTATGTTTTTTCAATTTTATTTATTCTTTTTAATCCATTTATTATATTATTAGTGAACCATCTTGCAGTATTTCTTGGAGCTAATGAAGGTGCCACGTATAGAGTCAAAATTAAATGCTTTGATGTTCAAAAGCCATTTTAATTCTCAGGTTTGTGGTTACTATTTGAGTACATGTTCTGTTTTTTGTTTATTCTATGATCATCTCACTTCAGTCATTCTTTCAGCTTGCAGAGTTCAAGAATAAACTAAACACCGTAAAGTCTGCATGTGATGAGGTGCTCTTAGTTTATAAATAATGTTCTTTTATTTTTCTCTATTTCTTTTTAACAAAAGCCAGTTCTGCTATTTTATTAGGTCAGGAAGTCTGTTAAATTGAAGGAAATCATGAAGAGAATTTTATATCTAGGGAATACATTAAATCAAGGAACTGACAGAGGTAATAACATTACTGTTTCAAGTTAAGAAAAAGAAAGATATTGCAAAGTGGGTGGGTTGGCTTACGGGTCAAAGTGGGTTCAGGCGTTCTGGGTGAATGTTTGCATTTTACAATATTCAAATTTCCCATTTGCAGGTGCTGCAATAGGTTTCAAGTTGGATAGTCTTTTGAAACTGACTGAAACACGAGCATCAAACAGCAACGCGACTTTTATGCATTATCTCTGCAAGGTATGATCACAATATCTTATATTGCTATTTATAATGTTAGCTTTTCTCTGAAAAGAAAAAAATAAAATAACCCGATTGAGACAGTCTTACTGATAAGTTGATTGATACGTGCCACATTTTAGGTCTACCCCACGTCGTGTTTATGCACATTACACTCACTTTTCCTTGCATACACATCATGCAATGTGGGTTGTTGAGTCTCTAGATTTCCATTTTTTGCTCTTCCTGCTTATTGCCGTTTTTTGTCTAGAATAATGGGGTAGTGCTTACTTCATGCTCTTCCTGCTTACTTCATATTTTGTTTGTTTTACTTTTTTTATTTCCATTCTGGTTGTAGCCTATATAAAGGGAAGTTTCAATATTAGGAAATATGAAATTAATTAAATCAGCTTCCAGATTTTCTATCGTTCTTCTCTATTTCTTTGGGAGATTCATCTTCTCGAGTCGCTTCCTATCATTTGGTGCTTTCATTCTTGTTCCTATGAGAAAGAAAATTATGGCTAGAAAGGGAACAGGTAAAACAAAGACCTTGTTGACAGATGAAGAGTCTGTTATCCATGCTATTGCAACAACAACAACAATCTACAAAGATTATCAAGTAGATTTTTGGACAAATGCTCGTATTGATTTCTGGGAAGACAAGACGGCTATTGTTAGCAGAATTTAGGGGGAGCTAGCTATAGTTACTAAGGATGATATCCGAGAAGCTCTTGAGTTGAAGGATTCTCCGACAGATCCCTGAGTGTTATCTTGGATTGAACAAAGACTATGTTTTCTCCGTATGAAGTATAATGGTCCTATAACTGATGGTCTACTCAACAAAGGAAAGCTGTGTCCGCATTTCAAATACTTGGCACATGTGATTCTACATGTTTTCGGACCTGTTCGTGGAGGATATGATGTTATGAGGAAAAGCATCAGCTCATTGTTGGTTGCTTTGATTCTTAATAAGCCATTTAATGTTTCGGGAATGATACTTGATCATATGTTGGAACCGTTGAAGGGATTGAAGGATAAAAAAATAGTGCCTCGGGAGCGCATCAGGCGTGAGGCACTCGAGGCGATCAAGAAAACGCCTCACGGATTTGAGGCGACGCTTCAGGACTTCTGGGTCAAAATTGGTCAAGACTGGTTCGTAGAAGGGTAATACATAGAAACAACCAAAGGGATCAAGAGATAATTAAAGCTTTACATGATAAAATGAGGCCGAGATGTAAAAGGAATGAGACGTATTTACCTTTTGACTATACTCGAGGCTTTTTGGTTGTACATAGAGCAACAACTCACATATGTGAGGCTCTCGCCTCATGCCTCACGCATCGGATTTTCAGACTAAACACCTCGGAGCGCTTCACGATTTTTTAAACCAAGCTCGCCATGATCCAATCAATGATAAACCCTACACTTCAAGAACAACCACACTAACTCATCTAAATATCGATTGCCACTGCCAAATGGATCGACACCCTAGTCACATACACGTGATGTACACAAACCAAACCATTGCTAAAATCGCCAACCTACTAGTTAACCAGGACCCTAAACACCCACCACCCACACTACCATCTGCACCACCACCAAACATGATGCTGTCACACAAACCATCCACACCATTGGATGTCAAATGGAAATGCAGAGACTCAATAACCCATATTGCATGATGCGTATGCATGAAGAAGTAGGTGTGGTGTGCACAGCCACGGCGTGGGTAGGTCGGTAGGAACCTAAAATGTGGCACGTATCACTGACATTTTTTGGTTACATCATAGGGTCACTGTCAATCATGTTGAATTGGCAGATTGAATTGTTGACCCATACATTTATTTGTATCAAAGACACCTACCCTAACCCAAGCACACTCAAATTTGTGTAAGCTGAACACGATCTTTTAACCCATTGATCTAAATGAGTAAAACGGGTTGGCGTGTTGTAATGATTGGGTTAAAAGGTTGGTTGACGGATTGACTTCTTCAGTTAAATGGGTTGACTTTGTTTAATTGAAGATTTTAAAACAAGTGATCCTGAACACAACCTGTTATGTTAAATTGGTTATACTGATCAATCCGAATGCGAGTGTTTATTATATGGGTTATATAAGACAACCCCAAACATGATTATATTCGTATCGTACTCGCTTCATGTCAGGAATTGCCACCCGATTCATACTTAATCAACATTACTTAAAAATAAATTTGAATCCAAATGTACCTTAATTGCTGACCTGGTTTTACATTTTCCCCATTGTATAGCTTCTTGCCACCAAATCACCAGATCTTTTAGATTTCCATGAAGATTTGGTTAGCCTAGAAGCTGCAACAAAGGTTTGAATATATATAAATGTTTTTTTGCTTAAGTTTTATCATCGATGCTTTTCGTATATTACTCATAAAAGGCTTGATAATTAACTTGCAGATACATTTGAAAACATTAGCAGAACAAATGCTAGACCTTTCCTATGGACTGAAAAAAGTGAAGCAAGAACTAGATGCATCTGCAAATGATGGCCCCGTATCTACAGGCTTTCACATGGTAGGTAAACTGTAAATGTCCTATAGTAATTCATAAGAGATGTTTTGTTTTCACCTAGAAAGGTGGATAGTAACGGGTTTAGGTTGAAGCAGGTTGTATTTTAGTACGGGTCCAAATCGACTAGGCTGCATCGGGTTGATCCCCTATCACTTTTTTGTCATTTTATTTATATATAATTAATCCGTTGGTTTTGATTACAAAACAATATTATTACAATAATAATCTAAATCTTTAAATAAAACCAAATATTGTTTGAGTTAAAATCTTCCCGTTTCCTTTTTTTTTAAAAGTCTGTTAGTTTGACGGTTTGAGATTAAGCACACCCAAGCTGACCCATTACTACATAAGTGGGTCGAAAATGTCAGTTTTTAACTAAATTCCAAGCAGCGTTCTAAAGGCGTTAAGCAAGAGTTAAGGGGTCAAATGTCGATCAATGTAATATACATATTTTAAAAAAACTTGTTAAAATTATTAGTTACTAACCAAATATTTGTGGGATGCTAAAGCTGTAGTGGCTGGTTTGTGGGATGCATAAGCAGGCCCACATCTGGGATGTAGGAACACTGATTCCATGTTTAGGATTATCAATTCTGATTAAGGTTTTCTCACATTGTTAGACATTGAACAAGTTCATTGGCCATGCTGAGGCGGAAGTGACAAGCGTTACAAATTTCTTTAAAGTTGTGGTAAATCCCAATAAATATTACTGTTAATTTACAACAAATTGGACGCAAAAGGAACATACTTGTAGTCAAACTATAATTTCATTTTAGGGAACATACTTTCAATCGGTTTATAACCCTTTACGGGTAACTTGACCCTTGTTCAATTATAAGATTATAAAATAGGCTCTTAAATGTTGATTTTGAATGTATGTTACGTAAAACAGAAATCGAATGAACTTAAGTTCCTTAAACGTTGATTTGCCCTTTATTGTAAGAAAGTATTCTTTTGGATTATTTCATTTAATTGTCTCTTGTAGGGTAAAAGCGCCGATGGGTTGGCCCTATATTTTGGTGAAGACCCTGCCCGTTGCCCTTTCGAAGAAGGTAACTTGCATATGTTTATATAGAGTAAAATCATGAACTTCAACACAACATGAGTTTCGTTGGTTGACACGAACACAACTTGTTTAACCCAAATTTTATTATTTTATTTGTATATTAATACTATAAAATTACAAATTAACAACAAAAAAAAAGTACATTAAATAGTTACGTCGTTACTCTTTTTCAGATAAATCTTGGCATAAAATACACAATAAGTTTAAGTTATAACATTAACGGGTCAACCTGCAAATCCACCAGGTTGACCTGAACACGACCCAATTAGCTTAACATGTTTACATGTTAACTTTAACTAACCCAAACCCATTTAGCCTACACACAAACATGCGAATTTTATGTCATGCCAGATATTTACACCCTTAGTTTCAATCCACGCCAAATTGTTCATTTTTTAGTTTTACCTGAACTCGTTTTTTCCTTGTTACCTAACCCAACCTATGTACAATTTGCGTTATGTCCATTTATTGGTTGTGCAGCTACTCAGACCCTTCTCAATTTTGTGAGACTATTCCTAAAATGTCATAAGGAGAACCTTGACTGTGATGAACTTAAAAGAAAAGAAAGCCTAGAAGGAGATGGAGATGCTATGTTGCCACCACCTATATCCCATCCTACATCTCCACCTCAAGTGCATGAAGCCTCGTCTCCATCTATAACATCCAGCCCCCCTATGCAAGGCGCTTCAACTCCACCTCCACCACTTGGAGAGCAACTAGACCTTTAGCTGGCTCTCCACCTCTACATGGTAGACTAGGTGGTTGCCCAGGTAGAGAGTGAGAGAACTTCAAAGACAAAGGTAGCCATCATTCTTCTTTGGTTTCCATAATTGTTGTTCCATATATTTTCTTTTAAGAATCTTGCTACTTAAATTCATATTTTTTAAGAATCTTGCAATATATACATATTTGCATGTATATATCATTTAGTTAACTACTGATGTTATGCTATTGAATTATAGTCTGCCAGTACTTGAGGCACTTTGTTCTGATGCAGCCCCCAAAATAGCTGCTCTTAAACAGGGCTGAGAAGAAAACGGCTTCTTGTTTAAAACCTGAAAAAGAGCAATTGGTAATGCAATTTAAAGTGAGTACCTCATCCTTAAAACTACCCTTCACGTTTCATTTTTTTATTAACTGTGATAGAAGTATACCGTTATTTGTTGTTTCATTCTTCTTTTGTTAAAAAGTTGAAACCTGCTAGTCAAAATCGTGTTTTTGTTTCTCCATGCTGTAAAGCGCAATATGCATATATGCATGCATCATGCATGTATATTAGTATATATCATGTATTCCAACTACTGATGTTATGCTATTGAATTCTATTTATATACAGGTTTGTGATTATGCCAGCTAATTCTTACATGTTTTGATCATTTTACAATTTATGATCCCAGTTTAACATTTTTCCAGCTTGCAGATTTTAAGAAGAGTTTAACAAAATACACTCTCTGCATGTAATGAGGTGCCCCATTATTACAACTGCTACATTCTTGTTTTCCTTTTTATTATTCTAGTTTTTATTTGTAAGTGATTTAGTATTGTTGTTGGTTTATAAGGTGAAGAGCAGTCATGGGGTTTTGTGCGACAAGAGGTTCCCAGCTAAATTAAAGGGTAAATTTTATAGGGTTGCAGATTGACCTGCTATGTTATACGGAGCATATTGCTGGGCTATCAAGAAGACACAATGCGTAAGATGGAGGTAGCATGGATGAGGATGCTGAGGTGGATGTCGGGGCACACTAGGTTGGTCAATATAAGCAATGAGGGTTTAAGGGAAAGATTAGGCCAGGGTGGCTAGTATATCGGATAAAATAAGAGAGGGGAGGTTGAGATAGATTGGGCAAGTTAGGAGGAGACAAACAACGACTGCAGTTAGAATCATGTAAACTCTCACTATGGAGGGAAGGGGGAGTAGTGGTTGGCCGAAATTTAGTTGTGAAGAGTGGGTTATTCATGATTTGCTCGGCTTGCCTACATCGCACGACCCACCCTCCCCATACCCCACCAATAGTTTGGCTATATGTGGGTTGGTTTATAAGGTCTGGAAGTTTGTCAAATCAAAGAAAGTTATGAAGTGAATATACTAATTTGACCTGAAAAGTCTTGTTGAGGAACTATATACGTTTTATGGTGTTCGCGGATTGAAAGTGAAGTACTTACATGTATTCATAACAAAATGTAACACAGGGAACTCACAAGTGGGTGTTAAAATGTGATGGAGTTTACACACCTTTAGCTATGAAACCATGGGACAAAAGGTTAAGATGTTTTTTTGAATCAAGACGTCTTTACTGATGACGAATTTGCTTTTGAATGTATTCATCAGATAATTATGTTTACTTTTGTCTTTCAATTAAAAATATAGAAAACTTACAAGAATGTGGTGAGATTAGTTGGGAGTGTTATTCTATCATTCTAGCTACATGTTTTTAATGAGAATGAAGTATTTCAAATTATATGACCCTTTTAATTTTTTCCTAAATTTTGAAAAATAAATTATTTCTTTTTGTAGTTTAATTGACATCGTATTACCATGTTCTCACTTTACTATCCCAAACGTGTATATATATGTATGGACGGGTAAGCATGCAAGCGTGCAAACAAGTCACAACTCACACGATCAGTATAAGGTTGTAGACGGATAAAAGTTTTATAACATTCACGTGTAAATATGATTTCAAATCGATATAACAAATGGCATAAGAAGAAACATATCCGGGCAATATCTTTTGTAATAGAATTTGTCCAAGTCTAGTTATTTAGTAACGCAATAGTCACTTTAAACATGAACAAACACCTATTTATTCATTTGACTTTAGAAAGTAGTTTTTTTTAACTTCATTTGTCTCAAAATATATCACTATAAGCTCCTACTCCTTTAGGATTCCTTTTTCACTGTTTTTACGAACCTTCACATAGATTACGAGGCTTACCGAATGAGTTGAACATAGTGAAACGAATCCTCACTCCCAATCGCCCACTATCTACTAGTCTGGTTCGACTCGAACTTCTGTCATGTCAAGCTTCCTGACTTGCTTTGTACCAGCCGGTATTTTGTGTACTTCGGGGCGAGCTCGCTCTAACGTCGTGCCGGGGTCACAACGAATGAAATTTTTATAATGCATGCACAATTGGACAAGCTGCTTACCGTAATTGAGCCTAGCTCCACAATTCTTTCCCTTTTGTTCATCGTCCAAATATATATTACAACCCTTAATACTATAAATAGTTCAACATTATTGTAATAATTTGCAGCGCAACACTAATTACTGGTCCTAATTTCTTACATGTATGGTCCTATAGGTTGATGTTAGATTTAAATTATCACAATCCAAAGATTTTGAATAACAATAAAAATATTTAACATACCGTGATACATTTTTTTTAACAACAATTCCTAGATATTCTAGAATAAATACACATTAGTATCTTGCGAAATTTAAACTCACAACCTTTTGATTGTGGAGTACACCACTTACCGCTGGGTTGTCCCGTTGGAACACTGTGTGATACATGGTAGATGAATGACCAAGTTACTTGGTGAAAACCATTATAGTTAATTGGAGCATAAAGTTTAGAACTTGTAATAAACACAATTGATGGTTTTTCATAATTATTAGACGTACCCTTTTTTGGGTATTCTGTTAATGAATTGGTGGATGTGCATTTCCTTGATCACATTGATATTATTGGTTGGTGACTAAAATTTGACAATTGATTTCTTCAGGCAAATTTTGATTTTCACGCTATGGAACAATTTAGATCCACTCAGCCAATGCATGGACCACCACCTCCTCCACCTCCACCTCCACCTCCGCCAATGCATAGAAGGCGTCATGCATGCGCACATCCCCCACTGCATGGAGGAGCGCGTGCACCTCCTCCACCACTTGGACCTCCAGGTGGCCCTTCACGTCCACCTGGTGGCCCAAGTCGACGTGCAGTGAACAATGTAACCAAGCCTCTACAAGGAAGCTTGTGGGAAGAACTGGAAAGACAAAGGTAGCCATCATTCTTGTTTGGTTTATGTAATATGTTGTGTCATTATTCTTTTGATAATAATTGAATCTTGCTAATCAAAATCACACATGTATACATGCATGTATTATGTACATATCCTCCATGCAGTGGGGGTAGCGGCGCAACTTGTAGCCCGTTTTACCCGCCTCCCACTTGTAAAAGTTGTCGTTTTTCTTTTTTTATATATATGTAAGTATTCAATTTCCAAAAAAAAAAAAAACTATTGATTTTATACTGTTGAATTATAGTCCGCCAGACGTTGATGTATCAGAACTTGAGACGCTTTTCTCCAACGCACCCCTGAAAAAAGCTGCTTCTATTAGAGGAGCACCTAGTGGCCGCGGTAGAAGGTGCAAATGTCAAGGATGCTTCTGGGAGGGGCTTAGCCAAATGTAGCCATCATTCTTGTTGGTTTCTATATTTTTGTTGTTTCATTGGAAACTACTGATGTTATGTTGTTGAATTCTAGTCCGTCAGAACTTGATGTATCAGATTTTAAGACAATGATCTCTAACGCAGTCCGCAAATTAACTGCTCCTAAACAGCCAGATAAGGATAAGATCCAACTGGTAATGTAATGTAAATTGAGTACCTCAAACCTTATATTACCTTTTACTTTTCATTATACTCTATGATAGAAAGATACCGATATCAATAATTCTAGTAATTATTTTTTTCCGATTGTGTTCTTGATTCTAGATTGATCCGGAGAGAGCCACTAACACGGAAATCATGCTTACAAACGTTAAAATGCCGCTTCCTGATATGGTGGTAAGGGCCGATATCATGTTCTAACACGCCTTTATCTAATTGGCTTCTTAATTCTGAATTTGGATACTTAGGTTGTTAGTTTGAATATTTACATATGCAGGACGCAGTTTTGGCTATGGATGACACACTGTTAGATGTCGATCAAGTAAAAAATATTCTCGATTTCTGTCCTACAAATGAAGAGATGGACCAACTCAAGGTGAAACCATAAGTTTCTAGATGCATTTACATTTACTTACTACTATATTTCTCTTTATTCTTCCATTAAGTATTGATCATCTGCATTGTGACTGTTCAGAATTACATGGGTGACGTGGAGCGCTTGGGCAAGTGCGAGCACGTGAGTTTCAAGATCATAATACCTTTTTTCCCTTGGCTTTATGATTAACTTGCATGAAAATAAACTTAACAACTTTGCTATCATAATCATGCCTTCTAAGTTTTAACACTTGAGATGTTAATTATATCGCAGTACTTTCTTGAGCTAATGAGAGTGCCGCGTATGGAGGCAAAACTAAATATTTTTCTGTTCAAACTTCAATTTAATTCTCAGGTTTGTGGTTATATGTTGAATGCCTGCTAATTCTTAAATATTCTGATTTTTTATTTTAATTATCTCATTCGAGCTTTTCTTTCAGATCGCACATTTTAGGAACAGTTTAAACATTGTAAACTCTGCATGTAACGAGGTACCCGTCCATTGTTATAGATAAATGCTACACTCCTGTTTTTGTTTTCTTATGATTTAGTTCTGTTGTCGGTTTGTTAGGTCCGAAGGTCTGTCAAAATGAGGGAAGTTATGAAGAGAATCTTATATTTGGGGAACACATTAAATCAAGGAACTGCTAGAGGTAATAACATCACTAGACCTTCATTAAGATAGAGATCATATGTATTTAATTTATAAGTTTCTTCATGTTATCCTAAATTTGTAGGTTCTGCAATCGGTTTCAAACTGGATAGTCCTTTTGAAATCGATAGATACGCGCGCTTCAAACAGCAGGATGACTTTGATGCATTATCTCTGCAAGGCACAACTAGCATTTAGTTTTACAATATTTCTTTTCTAGAATATACAAGCTAACATGTTGCAGCTTTTGATTCATACTAAATCAACATTTTTGTTCTTGTACAGCTTCTTGCCAACAGATCACCAGATCTTATAGATTTTCCGGAGGATCTTGTTAGCCTAGAAGCTGCAAAAAAAGGTTTAAAATAATCTCTCTTTTTTGCATAGATTTTATCGTTGAAACTTTTAGTACATTGCTTATTAATGCCTAAACTTGCAGATAAAAGTGAAAGCTTTAGCCGAAGAAATGGTAGCCTTAACAATGGACTGAGAAAAGCCAGGAATGAATTAGAAGCATGTGCAAATGATGGCTATGTATATGTAGTTTTTCAATAGGGTAGGTAAACATCCTATGGATTTCTTGTGAGATGTTTTGTTTCCACCTAAATTTAGAGGTATTAACGGGTCAAAATGGGTCGGGTCTGCTGACCCATTTGAGATAAAACAGTTTAAACTTTTTGTCAAATTTCTAATTTAGGAAAAATATTAACTCGATAATCTAATTCAAATAGAGTAATATTCTATAACAATAGTAACTGGTTCTACCTATTAGACTTGTTTCTTTTTTTTTTTGCTTGATCTTTTATTGACCTGACCCTTTGAGATAAAACATAACTCAAGTGACTAGTAGAGCAAAGGGGTTACGCGACCTAGCTAGCTTTTAATATTCTAAGTGGTTAATTCATTTAAAGGCATGTTCTTTTTTAATTTTGGAACTGTCGGATGCTTAAGTTTAGGCTGCTGTTTAGCGTACTGCTTAAGCGGCCCTAATCAAGCATTTATAAAATACTGATAAAGATTTTTCTCACATTGTGAAGAGACTGGAGGAGTTTATTGGCTACGCTGAGGCGGAAGCGAGAAGTGTTACAAATTTCTTTCACATTGTGGTACATCTCAATAACTATTACTGTCATATTAAATGTTGATTTTGAAATTATGTTCCCTAAGACAGAATCCTAGTAAAACTAAGTTCCTTTTATGTATGATTTGTGCTTTATTGTAAGAAAGTTGCGTTTCGGATTATTTCATTTAACTGTTTCTGTTACAGGGTAAAAGTGCCGATGGATTGGCCTTATATTTTAGTGAAGACCCTGCTCGGTGCCCTTTCGAACAAGGTACGCACTTAATATAGTTCATGATAGTAACATCAAAATTAGATAATCAAAAGTCATCCAAAGTATACTTTTTTTTTTTTAGTAAGTAGAACCTCCTGAATCATTTTATTTAAAAAGTTTATACTATTACCTGAAATAATATAAGTTTTATAATCATATTTGACACATTAATTAGTAACTAGCCAAAAAGTGTTTTCATGTCAACAATATTTAACCTGACATGTTCTTTTCCAACCGGTACAAAAAATTACTCATATTGATTTGAACATGTTTTACTCGTTACCCAACCCGCATGACCCTACTTGATTTGCCATCTTTAGTTAAAATTATTATTGAAGTATTGTGGTTTGTATATTTTTTAACAGCGACTCAAACTCTTAGCAACTTTGTCAGACTATTCCAAGAATGCCATGAGGAAACCTTAAACAGGCTGAACGTGAAAGAAAGAAAGCCGAAAAGGAGGCTAGCCAAAATCCTGAAAATAATTGTTTAAAAAGTGTTGTTATTGTACACAAGAACGTAACTAATGTTTGAAAGACATTGTTTGGAAAATCATATATTGAGAGAGTATAAATTTTAAACATTATGTACTTTGTACATTTGAAACAAAGATAACTCTATTTTTAGAGGTTGTAAGAGGATGGTTAGCAGTGGCGGATCTAGAAAAAAAAATTAGTAGTAACGTTTAAAAATAAAAATTCCCGTAGTTTCATACAAATGGATTGCTATCACCCTTCTTAACTCATGAGAAAACAAACTATTTTTTTATGATTTATTTACAGGGCAGCTCAACGTTTTTCGAGGCCTAAAGCAATTCATCTCGTTTTATTTTATTTTTTTTACCCTTTTTGCGTGACGCGATTCATACTTTCGGTTTCGACTTGACATTGTTATAATGTTTATGGTTTACTCCTAAATCAATTAACAGAAAAAGCCTACTCAACTGTTGGATTGCTACCTAATTCCTACAACCTAAATCAATTAACAACAAATCCCTAAACTTGTTGAACCGGAATGGATTGACAGAACAATGCATCAATTGATAAACGGTAACCAGTACTAACCTTTTGAATGCCTGCTGTCCAGTCGAACAGAACAGTCGACTCAACCGGCCAGCCGGCCCTGGAGTCGAAGTTGATATATGCCTGAAAGAAGGTAATTCGAATGTAAGACTATAAGAGCAGATTGTAAGAATAAGACATAGCAGATTGTAAGATTAAGAAGGGGGCGCTTGGGTCTTATAAAATCACCATAAATATAAACTCTCATATTCACACAGAAAAACTAAAAAACTAGCAATGAACACGCTAAAGAACAATGACAGTTAAACGAGTACCATTCATATTCATAGAAACAAAATGAATCTTTTGAAATCAAAATCATCATTCCAACATCATGAAAAATCTACCAAAATCCAAAAACAGGTTCTAAAACAAACTAGTTGGAACAAAGTAATTGAATATCTTTTCACTTTTATTATCAGAATGAAATCTGGAATAGAATACAGAACCCCAACCAAACCTAATCAATTAATCAAAAACACTATAATCAACTATAACATCAAATTCCAAAACCCAATTTATAATTACTTAATTCCTAAAACACTTAGAGCAATTCAATTAAAGAAACTCTCCACAAATTATAAAACACATGACTACATGAGCAATTGAATTAAATTAAAAAAAAAAAAAAAACTCACAAGAGAGTTGACTGTGGACAGGGGCGGCGCCGGCCCAGTGGTGGTCCGGTGGCGGGTGGAGAACGACTGACGGCACGTGTTGGGCGGAGGTTAGAAGGTTTAATGGCTGCTGCTCTTCCTTGGCTGCGTTCACAACATCAGAAGAAGGTTTTATATTATTTTTATTTTTTTGGTTTTGTGCAGTTGAAGAGGGTTGGGTTTTGCTTCTTGTTGTTGTACTTGGGTTAGGGAGGGGGGTGGGGGGGTTTAATGTGTGGGGTTGTTTATGGGGGACGGGGCGTCACCCGAATTGTCCACGAGTACCAACTACCAGCACAGTAACACCGCCGCCACCCATGCTGGTAGTGGTCCCGTGGACCGTTTTGCTGGTTCTGTTTACCGTGCTGGTACCGGTTGTTTTGTTGTTTTTTATAAATGCAAATTTTTTAGTTTACCCCGTGTGTTTTAGTGTTTTTTATTTTTACCGTTTGTTTTATGTTTACCGTTTAAAGAAATAAAAAACATAAATAAAAAACATTTCATTAAAACATAAAAAATTAAACATAATAATATTAAACATAAATAAAAATACATTAAAACATAGAAAAAAAAACTTAAAGTTGGCGCAACAATCGCCATGCTTCGACATGGTCGAAATCGTTGTCGTATCGCGCCTCATACTCATAGTTAGTGAAGCCGATAGCCAACTCCTCATCAGCTCCGATCCTCCCTCACTGTTTGCTCGTATAGGGTGGTCCACCTCTCACACTTGATGTTGAGGTCGGCCCACTTGAGCTGGAGGTCTTGGACGGTCTTGATGGTGTTGCTGCCAATGTGCTCGATGAAGTCGCTATAAACCCGAGCCCAAAACCCCTCCGGGGGGTAGTTGGACCCTTTCTTTCCGAGGGAGTTGTTGAATCTCCGGGTCGTTCGACGCATCCTTGTGGCAAACCACCAGGGACATCTCTTCCTCGTCGGTCCACAGGGTTCATTTTTTGTGTGTTTGGTTTTTTAAACCGTGGTTAAATTGTGGCTTTTTAACCCCACGGTTTGATCACTTTATATATACAACGGTGGCACTGTTAAAATTAATTCGCTGACCGTTTAGGTGAGCTAAATTCAATTATCTCGACGGTTTCCAAGATAAACAATTAAATTTGGCTGACCGTTTGGTGGGACGGTTGAAATAGTAGAATTAAATGTTAAAACCGTGTAAAAATGTAAAACAAAAAGTTTGGGTATTTAAATGAAAATAAATAAAAAAATCAGAGTGGAGTGCTGCCTACAAAAAGGTGTTTCAGTGAAGTAAATCAGTGAAGTGATTGTGGCAAAGCAGGATTGGTTAAAATCAGTGAAAGAAACTAAAAACTCGACAAGCACCCCTGATGCCCTTAGTTATTTAATGTTTAGATTAGTTATTTTTTAGCTTATTATTAGTTGAGTTCGATAAATATTTTTTTGAGTAACGTATATTAATTTTTAGTAGCAACGTAAATTTTATTTTAGTAGTAACGTTTTTGAAAAATTATAAAAAAAAAATTCCACTAAACGCGCAAACCTGAGGGCAGCGGGCGCGGCTCCTAGCATAATGCTAGGTCCGCCCCTGATGGCTAGCCTATTTTATTCTATAATAAACAAAACAAGTAAGCCCACTTGTGGTGTTCGCATTTAATGTGAGGTCTCTCGGGGGCAAAAGTGAAATTTTACTAGTTTTAAACGTTATTTTACTAATTTTGTGAAAATAAATTAAAAGCAACAGACGGTTAATCATGTATCATTTGATGGCGTTGGTAGCTGAAAAACAAAGGGGACATGCATCTGCCAATTGTTGAGTGTTATGCCTTTGTCCAAGGCTCATCGGGGGGTCTCACTGGAAGCACTCTCTCTATTCCTATAGGCAGATGGACCCACATAGAGAGGGTCGGGACCCCAGACCCCAATGTGTTTTCAGAAATGTTGTAGAGCCGGAATACTAATTTTTGTAAGAATCCCATAAAAATTATAAGATTGACCCCATAGTATCAAGATGAAAGATGGTGTAGTAGTAATTCCCACGCTATGTTAATAAGCTGGTCTTGAGTTCAAGGCTTCCAACCCTTGTTTTTTTTTTTTTTTGATTCCTTACAATTAGGGTTGTTCACGAGCCGAACGAAACTTTGCTCGTGTTTGGCTCGTTCGCAAACCGAACTAAGCAGAGGGCTCGTTTACAATCGAGCCGAAAACCGCGAGCGAACTTTCTTCAAGCGCAAATTTTTTTGAGCGAGAATCAAACGGAGAGTAATTTTGGACAACCTAAAAATTGGGATTTTTCCTTCCATGTTTTCATTGTCGGGTGACAACTAAGGTTGAATTGTCCAATGATAACACTAATATTGAGATCCAAGTCTCCAGGGATGAGGCTTAGGTTGAGGCTGGTGAAGCGATGAGCATACTGCAGAGAATAGTTGTTGCATTGCGACGTAGGGTGATATCGAACAACGTTTAGCGATGGACGACTAATAACATAAAGAAGTCCGGGACTGTCACCTTATGTTTTATTATTTTGCAATTAATATTAGTGTTAATTTTTTTATTAGGTTAAGTGGGCTACTTATATTTGTTTGGACAAATCCATTAGAATGTTATATATAAAAGGTATAAATATATCTGTAAAATTGTGTGTATATTTATAATTATATATATATTAATAAATAAAATTTTATTCGAGCCAAAACCGAGTCAAGCGGACCTTTGCTCGTGTTTGGCTCGTTTACAAATTGCACCGATCCGAATGGCTCGTTTACAATTGAGCGGAAGATCGAGCGAGCATTTTTCGAGTATTTTCCAGACGAGCGAGTCATGAATGGTGAGCGATTTGAACAGCCCTACTTACAATGTTGGGTGTTCGGTTCTGATGGACGGGGTCAATCATGGTGTTTTAGAATCATGATGTTTTAGATGCTTAATTATGAGTTTTTATTGTCGTTTGGACGTTTATATGCTTTGAATGTGATAATACGCAAGTACGTTGTGATTGTAGGTCAAACGACATAATTGGATGAATTTGAAGCTTAAATGTGAATGAGATTGCGTTCTGATGATGAACTGAAGATATGGAAGTGTTAGGATCAAGAGTACAAGTTATTAAGTTGAAGGGAAGAAGGCCGAGTTGCATGATGTGTATTAGCCGGAGGTGATAATCGAGGTAAACGGAGTGGCTCAGGACTTAATTCGAGACAAATGCTAAATAAAAGATTGCATATGATCGAGGATGAAAGTTGCGAGTTATTTGGATGGGTTCGTGAAGTTGAATTGATGATAATAATGAAGCCGAATAAGCCATATGTTACGCGTATCATCAGTGACGAAGGTTAAGAAGGGCAGGGGTTACCCTGCCCCCCCTGTTATCTGGCGCAGTGGTAGAAATTTGCGATTTTCATAGGTAAATTGAGTCCGGGTTGAGTCCGGCCCCCACCGATTTGCCACACTCCGATCGAAAAAAATTGAGTACGGCCCCACCGTTTTGCAAACCAAGCTTCGCCAATGCTATCATATGTGCACAAATGATTCCATATTAGAGAGTATCAACAGTAAGAGGCTTAAGTTCAAGCGTAAGTTACTGAGGGAATGTATACGAGGCTTGGAGTAACATAAAAATGGAGTTGTGATCAGTGAGCTCCAGCCGTAAGGGCGGTCTAACCAGCCGTAAGGTACTGCGAGCAGTCAGGTGAGGAAAATGAGCAGCAGTCACAAGCTAACTCGTTCAGTCCCTGCTGCTCCTAAGGGTCTTTCTGCTGGCCGTAAGGGGCGGGTGGTAGTTGAGGCAAAAATGGAAAGTTATTATTTCAAGATATAAAAGCTAAAATTCTTAACCTAAGAGTTATCAGCCGACATTCTTCAAACCTAAGGCTGATTTTGGACAATTTTGGAGTATTGCCATCACACAACAACATCATTTAATCAAATGCTCAACCGAATCAAGATGCTCTCAAGTGTTTAATTCATTCATGAACATGGTTTGCACCACCATGAGCGGCTAATCACCCGTGAACCTCTCCGAGTGAATGGTTAGTTATATTTGCAAGGTTTTATGTTTGTCGAAACAAATTGGATTGAAATTATGAATGTCTAAACTTTTGGTTTCAGTTGTGGTTTATATTAACATTGGTTTTGAATGTTTATTGAATGGTATGCTTGTTTGGATTTCATCAACCAACACGGTTACTTATCGAGGGTCATTGAATACTTGCAAGTTGTGTCTTTCAATATTATAACTAGTAATTAAGATGTTTTAGGTGATAATCACCGAGTCAACAGTCGCAGTCTAGTTTATCGGCTGTCAGCAAAGTTATTAATCAACCTTCTTTATAAATCATATTAACCCACAACATCATTTCTATGTGATATCAATTGGCCAAATCATATAAACCTTGGCAATAGTAATTAACGGGATCTTGGAGAGATCACCATTTCTCTAATCGTTTACAATTAAATTTTCTTTACGTTGTTTTTTTTAATTGCATTTTCATCAACAATCAAACCATCGATTTTACATTTCTGCCTAGTTTAATTTAATTGTTAAAACTAAACGCTTTTCACAATACTCTCGTAGTTCGACACCCGACTTAACCTAACGTTTTTTAAAACTAACGTTTTTATATGTTGCTTCCGCTGTTTGCTCGCATTGTGTAATGTATGGTAACAATCTGTAATTTCGTCCAGGCCATTCCGGGTCAAAGTGCGACAACAAGTCTTCTGGAATAACTAAAGAAGCTGGATATGAAACTGGATTACAAAAGTAATTTTTTTACGACATGTACTTCGCCCTTTGTTAGATCTCTCAAGAATACCTCCACTTTGCCCTTTTTCGACATCTAAAATTTGCAATAAGGGGGTAAATTTTAGTGCTTAAATTCCATATTATATAAATTGCGATAAGAGGATCGAATTGTCAATCTGGTGTTGGCGACCTTCTTCGGATGACTAATCAAAGACTAGAAAAGAAGTTGGCAGCTACGATGATTGTTGTGGCACGACAATGGTGTGTGACAATGAAGCGATCGAGTAAAAAACATAATTAAAATTGGTAAGATGTGTGTGGTGTGTTTGAACTTGCGAGACCAGATCTTACCAACACGTTAACAATGATTATTAGTATTAACTTGAATGATTGACTTGGGTAATCAATTGTAATGATTAGATATCGGTTACACTGGTTGGAAAGATTTTGGTTTTTTATTTCGGATCCGCAACTTCAAAAGGGAGATGAACTTCATAGAAATAATATGACATTTACACTTTGACTAGTGTTATGACCCCCGCGTTGCGGCGGGAGCGTCAAACCGTGCCAAGTAGCACCAATACCACATATCGCCAATGAACATCAACACCGGAAAAGATTGTAGGAAAAAAAAAAAAAAACGGATGAAAGTAGACGTAAAAACATTGAACTACGCACACAAAATATATAACATTGAAAATAATATCTAAGTCGATTTAGGACATGTGCATTATGACGGGGTTGTTAAACGGGTAAAAACATGTGTAAAACATTGAACCACACATACATATTGCATTATGTTAAGCCGACAAATTTAAATTCAAAAGTAAAAAATGTGTAAAACATGAACCACACACACACGTTGCATCATGTTAAGTAGACAAATTTAAATTGAAAGTAAAACGAAAATTTT
>JAUTDX010001916.1:0-54484 GCA_030844895.1 Ambrosia x helenae
ACCGTTGACTTTGAAAGTCAACCCCTCAGAATTTGCGATCGAGACAGTACCCGTACGGATATATTTCCTTAACGGTGTACGGTCCTGTCCAGCGGGATTTCAACTTTCCAGGAAAGAGGCGTAGCGAATTATAAAAGCAAAACTAAATCGCCTACCTGAAAATCTTTCTGGCTTTTCAGGCGAACTGTCGTGCAGTCTCTTTGTGTGCTCTTTTCTTTTTGTGTTCTAACAATATCGAGCTCTCATAGGCCTGCTTCCTAAGCTCCTCCAGCTCGTGAATCTGTAAGAAACGATCGGGTCACACCGCCGGTTTTAAGATCCAAATTCGCCGTTTTTAAGAGCCCAGAATGCTCTATGTTCCAACTCCGACAGGGAGATGACACGCTTTTCCATAGACCACCGAAAGGGAGTCGTCCCAATCGGCGTCTTGTAGGCCGTTCTAAAGGCCCACAACGCGTCATCAAGTTTGTCAGCCCAATCTTGCGTTTTTGATTAACCGACCGCTCAGGATTCGCTTCAATCCACGGTTTGTGACCTCCACCTGTCCACTTGTCTGTGGATGATACGGGGTGGATAACCTGTGGCGAACACCATATCGTGCTAATGCGCGATCAAGCTGCGCATTGCAGAAATGCGTGCCACGGTCACTAATTAGTGCCTTTGGGGCACCAAACCGTGAGAACAAGCCTCTAACAAACCTCACGACTACTCGGGCATCATTTGTGGGTAAGGCTTACGCCTCAGCCCACTTTGACACATAGTCAACCGCCACGAGTATGTATTTATTACCCCGTGAGAGGGGAATGGTCCCATGAAGTCTATGCACCAAATGTCAAAGACCTCACAGACTTGGATGGGATTCTGCGGCATTTGGTCGCGTGCCGATATGTTCGTCGCCCTCTGGCACGAATCACATGCACCGACCAATATCTGAGCGTCACGGAAAAGTGTGGGCCAATAAAACCCGGAGTCTAACACTTTTTTGGCAGTGTAATTCGCTCCGTGGTGACCTCCGGTAGGCCCTTGTGACAATCACGCAATATCTGCGCCGCCTCAACCCCGAAAACGCAACGGCGAATCAGCTGATCCGCCCCGACCCAGAACAAAAATGGGTCGTCCCAGAAGTAATGCTTGAGGTCCGCAAAGAACTTCCTCTTTTGCTGTTGCGACAATCCTTTGATGAGGATCCCGCAAACGCGAGGTAGTTCGCAAAATCTCGCGAACCATGGCGATACATCTTCCACCGACTCAACGCTCATCAAGAACTCGTGGGGAAAATTGTAATTAATGGTATCCCACGCGCAGTTCTCGGCATCACCATGCTCGAGTCTGGACAAATGATCAGCCGCAACATTCAGGGCACCCTCTTGTCCGAATCTCTATATCGAACTCCTGCACAACAGGATCCACCTAATCAGGCGCGGTTTTCGCGTCCTGTTTGCTAAAAAGTATCGGATCGCTGCATGGTCCTATAGACAACAGTCTTCGACAGCACTAAATACGATCTAAACTTGTCGAATGCAAACACTACAGCTAGAAGCTCTTTCTCATTCGTGGTATAATGCTCCTGAGCATCATGAAGAGTCTTACTAGCGTAGTAGATCGGGTGGAAGTGCTTATCCTTCCGCTGTCCCAAGACCGCCCCTATCGCGAAGTCACTCGCGTCGCACATGATCTCGAATGGCAGTCCCCAGTCGGGTGCTACCAATATAGGGGCCTCAACAAGCAAACGCTTCAGAAGGCCAAATGCCTTCACACACTCTGCACCAAAACACAAACGGTGCATCCTTTTCCAACAATCGGGTCATCGGACGGGCAATTTTTGAAAAGTCTTTGATGAATCGCCTGTAAAAACCCGCATGACCCAAAAAACTGCGGATAGCTCTGACAGAGGAGGCGGAGGGAGCCTAGAAATGATATCTACTTTGGCAGGATCAACCTCCAACCCATTTTGAGAGACCTTGTGCCCGAGGACTATTCCTTCCTTCACCATGAAGTGGCATTTCTCCCAATTCAGCACAAGACTGGTCTCCTCACACCTCTGCAGCATCGCTCCAGATTCCCTAGACACTGATCGAAAAGAACTCCCAAAGACTGAAAAATCATCCATGAACACCTCCATGGAGTCCTCGATCATGTCGTGAAAAATGGCAATCATGCAACGCTGGAAGGTCGCCGGTGCATTGCACAGCCCAAATGGCATACGCCTGTAGCGAATGTGCCAAAAGGGCATGTGAAGGTCGTCTTATCCTGGTCCACAGGATCGATAGGATCTGGAAATACCCCGAGAAACCATCAAGGAAACAATAATACAACTTCCCCGACAGTCGTTCCAACATCTGATCGATGAATGGAAGCGGGAAGTGATCCTTGCGGGTGGCGTCATTGAGCTTGCGATAGTCAATGCAAACTCTCCACCCCGTGACGGTCCTTGTAGGAATCAACTCATTCCTATCATTCATGACCACCGTCATGCCACCCTTCTTGGGCACGACGTGCACAGGACTAACCCAAACAGAATCAGAGATAGGATATATCAATCCAGCATCAAGCAATTTAATTACCTCGGATTTAACAACCTCTTGCATTGTTCGGTTCAGACGCCTTTGGTGCTGCGCACAAGGCTTATGGACATCCTCCATCAGAATTTTATGAGTACAGAATGAGGGATTTATCCCCTTGATGTCCATAGATCTTCCAGGCAATTGCCCGTTTATGGAGTTTTCAAAACTTTCAACAACTCGCTCTTTTCTTCCACAGATAATGAAGACGATATGATCACCGTAGACGCCCCTCCTCATCCAGAAATGCATACTTGAGATGCGGTGGGAGCTCTTTCAGCTCTAGAGACGGTGGGTCCTCAACAGACGCTTCGCCTTCTCCTCTTCCTCTCGCTCAATCTCGACAAAACGCTCCGACTTTGGGAACCATCATCACCAATCTGATAGACTGGCTGCTCATCTCTATGGCCCTCCTGCATAATGCCATCTAGGCTCCCACACAACAGATGTGTGTCCGAAACATCTCTCTCCCAAGCACCTCTTACATGAGAGCTGACACACTGGTCTACTATATCAAGATATATAGTGTATCGTCCTGCTCTCAGGATGGCGCATCGACCTCTGAATGTCAAAAGTCACGTGCTCATCATTCTCTTCTTCAGTACTTGTGTTTTTCTTCTTCAGCAGTTTCTTCTATGCTTAGCAGAATTATGATTTGGACTAAGGTTATCAACAGTGGTTTCCTTCAATCCTCTTTGTCCCAACAACCCTACCATGGTGAATCATCACCATTTCAAAAGATTTAACATCCCTCGTGTTCGGATTGTCATAGGGATTCTTTTTCTAGTAATATGCAGCATATTAACCTTGATTTTCCCTTTTGATTTTGAAGAAATCATGTGTTTAGAGTAAAGGTGTGTTTTAGTGTGTGTTTGGTGGTGTTTTGGTCGACTGAAATGTCTGGCCATCACCACCTTCTTTGTTTTTTATAATATTCACACCCAAGTTTCCCATTTTGAAAATCCAAGCCCTTATATTATGCCTAATCTATAGTTAAGCACAATTTCTTATCCTAGTTAGGTTTTTTGGTGATTTATAAATCAAGACTAGTAAAAAAAAATTATCGTTAACATGTCAATTCCGTTTTCTTATTAATTTTATGGGTTTTCAGGTGTTACAACTCCTCCCCTTAAAGGGGTTTCGTCCACCAAATTAGTACGTACCGAATTGAATAAGAAAGGATAGAGTCGCCCCATTTCTTCTTCGGAT
Organism: Ambrosia x helenae; assembly: GCA_030844895.1. NCBI lineage: Eukaryota > Viridiplantae > Streptophyta > Magnoliopsida > Asterales > Asteraceae > Ambrosia > Ambrosia x helenae. The sequence goes on from JAUTDX010001916.1 coordinate 3,771, forward strand.
TCCCATGTGATGGGTACCCCTTTCGCGATTCCCATCTTATCTTCACTTGGACCACCGCCTTGGTCGGAGATTTCTAACCTTTTAGTCCAACACTTCCACCGGTCTTGGTGCTAGACTTCTTGTTGTATCAATCTCAAGATCATCAAGTGGTTGAAACACCATTTCTTCGGCTAAGCACTTTCGTAAATGAGAGACGTGGAAAGTGTTATGGATAGCTCTTTGCTCGTCCGGCAATTCCAAGCGATAAGCTACTCGTCCTACCCATTCTAAGACCAAGAATGGACCAATGAACCTAGGGCTTAACTTCCCTTTCTTCTTGAAGCGAATTATCCCCTTTCAAGTTGACACTTTCAGCATGACTTTATCCCCAGTTGAAATTCGATGGATCTATATTTCTTGTCCGCATAATGCTTTTGTCGGTCTTGGGCTCTCTTTAAATGAGCATGTATCGCATCAATCTTATAATTTGTTGCACTAAGGACATCCCTAGGTGCAATCTCACGAGGTCCCACCTCGTCCCAACATACCAGGGTTTGGCACTTTCTTCTATACAACATCTCATATGGTGGCATACCAATGCTCGTGTGATAGCTGTTATTGTAAGAGAATTCAACAAGCAGTAGTGGGTATCCCAACTGCCCTCGAAGTCAATGACACAAGCCTTGAGTATATCGATTAGTGTTTGGATTGTCCTTTTGCTTTGCCCATCCGTTTGAGGATGGTAAGCGGTGCTAATCAATAACTTCGTACCTATCTGACCTTGGAAGTCCCGCCAAAATTGTGATGTGAAACATGTGTCCCTGTCAGAGACAATCGACACAGGCACACCATGACGTGACACTATTTCATTGATATACACGTCTGCCATTTTCTCTGACGTAAATGTTTCTTTGATAGGAAAGAAATGGGCACTTTTCGTCAACCGGTCTACCACCACCCAGATAGCATAGAAGCCTCGGGCGGTTCTTGGCAATTTTGTGAGCAAGTCCATTGTAATGTTTTCCCACTTCAAGGTGGGTAGCTCCAACGGTTGTAACTTGCCATAAGGCTTTTCATGTTCGGATTTGACTTGAAGACAAGTCAAGCATCTTTCCATGTATTTCACCACATCTCGTTTCATCCCCGGCCACCAATAATTGCGTTTAAAGTCTCTATACATCTTTATGGCGCCCGGGTGAATTGAATAGCGGGATTTGTGGGCCTCATCAAGTAAAAGCTCTTTAATGCCACAGTTGTTCAGCACCCGGATCCTACCAAACCGGGTCTTCAAACCTTCGTTGGCATCAATTATATCCTTTGCTTGGCCCACGATTCTTTCTTTTCTCTAGTTATCCTCCTTGATAGCTTCAGATTGGGCCACCCGAATTTGATCGAGTAGCCCCGAGGACACTACCAATTGCATGGATCTCACGCGTATAGGCTTGTAATCCCCCTTTTGGCTTAGCTCGTCAGACGCTACATTAGCCTTTCCGGGATGGTAATGGATCTCGCAGTCGTAGTCCTTTATTGTCTCGAGCCATCTTCGTTGCCTGATATTGAGATCTTTTTGGTCGAAGAAATATTTCAAGAAATATTTAACCCCATAGGGGTAATGCCTCCATATCTTTAGTGCGAAGACCACTGCCGCCAACTCCAGATCGTGAGTCGGGTATTTTGTTTCATGTATCTTTAATTGTATTGAATCATTTTCAATAACCTTTTCTCTTTGCATAAGCACAGACCCGAGACCTTTATTTGACGCATCGGAATACACAAGTAAGTCTTCATAACCATCTGGGAGTGTTAGAACGAGTGCTTGAGTTAGTTTATCTTTGAGGGTTTGGAAGGCCTTTTCTTGATCGCTTCCCAGTTGAATCTTTCGTCCTCGCGAGTTAGTATTGTCAAAGGCATGGCGATCTTAGAGAAGTCTTGTATGAACCTTCGGTAACACCCCACAAGACCGAGAAAGCTTCTAATTTCAGTTGGAGTCTTAGGTGGAGCCCATTTCGTCACCGCCTCGATTTTGGATGGTCAATCTTTATTCCTTCGGAACTTATCACGTGTCCGAGGAATTGCACCTCCCGAATCCAAAGGTGCATTGTCTTTTTCTGTATATTATTTCCAGTGGAGTGTTGCATCCAAAAAACTGTTTAAGTGAAGTGATGTAACAGTGTAGAACTGATAAAAATCAGTAAAGTTGAAAAAAACTTAGGGGAGCGCCACGTCCCCTAACACTTAACAAATATTATTAGAAAAAAATTCCTAAATTTAATTACGTAGTCAAACAACCATTTCAAAATTAAAAAAAAGGCCATTAGTATATAAACAACCAACCATCTTATGGTGGAGTGGTATGGAGGTTCAATGATAGAACACCAATGACTGAAAGGTTATGGGTTCAATTCTTGAGAGCGCCGGGTTTTACCGATTATTCCATTGTCATGCTTTCGGGCAGGTGAATAGTCGGGTTTTCCCCGGAACTGGTGGACTTGGTGAAACAAGGAGCTCTCTTACATGTCTGGCTATGCCGGGTGGAAGGAGTCCTGGTTTGACTGAGTAGGGACTTCGAATGAAATTTTTGGTGAATTTCGTTCGTCGTTCCAAAAAAAAAGTATATAAACAAACATTTTTTATGTTTACTGCATACTTCTTCTCATAACCAAGAAAAAACAAGTTACATTTAGATGGTGAGAAGCGGGCAACAAGTTGTGCCGTTATCCCCTTTTGAATCGCAAAGCCTATCCTTCTAAACACAAACCCTTGATTCTTAGGGCTCTGCGAGTCACAGTGGATCACCTTCTGCACTCGTTTCAGGAACCGTGCTGCCTCATAGGCCAGAGAGCCAAATGTGTCAAAAGCAAATGGCAAGAACACATGTTGATTTTCTAAACAGGTTGCTCCATGCTTAGCGACCTTCTTAGCTTCGGCCCTCAAAACTGCCTGCCCCGGTATAAAGCCGCTGTCTCGCAAATCTACCAAGGGGGAAACCCCTGTCAGGTCAACACAAGCATGTTGCCTCAAACCCATCCAAACACAAGAACATCCGCCGGACGCAAGGTAGATCTCCCCTCCCACAGATCAGTCAGAAAATTGACCGGTGCTTCTTTCTTGGCTGAAACCCCCGCACTTCGAAAGCACATCCCATAGAACATCTCTGACCAAATCATGGCGGTACTTGAACCCCGACAATTCCTTGCAGTGGAGCGCATGCTCGCCAAATTTAACCAGACATGCTCTTTTGCAAATGGGGCATGGTTCATCTGGGGGGAACAGAGGTATCATGAGAAGGTATTTGAAAATAGCCCTTTATTCGATCGCCGACATCCGCTGCACAAGCCCTTCAATGGGCACGACAGTCAGAAAATCTTCACTCAAAGAACCGTAGTAAAATTAGGATCTCGTTCTGTTTTACAATTGACTCAAAGAATGAGACGGATAGAGGAACGAAGGTTTTTTAGGGTGGTTGCCACCTCTCTCCGGCCATGATTTCCATCATCTTCTTCTTCTAAAGTTCAACAACCCTCCGTTACTACATATGTACATATACATATATGTATGTATCATGTATGTATATATAGAGAGAGACAGAGAGGGGTCTATGGCAGTATTTATAGATCTAATTGCAACTGCAACTGCAAGAACATAATCCGGGTCAATTTGGGTCAAGGTTTGAGATTATCCGCAGCTTGCCGTGGCAGAAATTGGAGGATGGCAACTGTTATTGCAACCTCTATTTGCAACCATGGCGGTTTAATCCACTTGACCCTGTTGTAAAACAGATCTGAGCCTCTCTTTTTTTTATAAAAAAATTATAATTTTTTTTAATATGTTATGTGTATTTTGATTTTTTTTTGTTGCATAACGAGTATGTGATTTGGTACCGCTGCGGTGACATTATTTTATCCTTTTTAACATTTTTGTTTATTTATTTTTGTTCTTGCAGACTTGCCGTTGCAATTTTGTTTATGCAGTTTTCAGTTTTGAGTGTGTTGTAGGGTTCAAAAGGTTTTGATAACGGATCAAATTATGACAACCATATTAGGAATGCAAACAAGTCAAGCCTTAGGGCTTGTTTGGTAAGCCTCTTAATGAGGCTTTGAACCATTCAGTGCTGAATGATTCAGCATTCAGCGCGTTTGTTTCAGGTTCTGAATGAAATGGTTAAGGCTGAACTATTAAGATTTGGGATGTTGTTGAACCATAAGCACTGAACTAGGCTGAACCTTAATGAAACTCTCCTACCAATGTGGGACAAGTAAATTTACCATTAAAAGGTCCACTTAATGATTCAGCACTTAATCATTCAGATCTGTTAACTATTCAGGCCTCTTAATGATTCAACACTTAATCAACCAAACAGCCCCTTAGTTTCATCAGGCTTAGCTCGTTTATTATCTATTAGTTAATATAATGAATAAAAATAAAAATAATCTAGATAATAGGTTTGTTTAGGCTTGTAAGCTCGATAGGTATAGCCCGGGCTCGTTTACTAAACAATTTTCATTGAGGGGTAAATTAATATTAAGTATTAATAAATTACATTAAGCTAGATAATGCTTGACGAGCTGGATGAGCTTCACATGCCAGGCTCGTACTCGATAAGGCTTGGCTTGTTTCGAGCTTTTTACCGAACCGAGCTCTAGCAGCTCGCGAGCGGCTCAACTCGTTTGCACTCAGTTGTCAAAATTTGATACTAATTTATATTTCTTTTAAAATCATGCGTTGCGCCTCTTTATCGTTGTCAAATTTGAGAGTCAGTTTTCTTCAAGTTACAAATTACATTTTTTTATTCAAACAAAATTCATCTTTAACTGATTAAAAATTCCTAGAAGAGGTAATTAACTTGATATTAGTCGATAAGTTGGTGGGTCGTATTGAAATATGATGATCGGGTCATCTAGCCAGATACAAAACAGTTCATATCAACATATACGACTACATATCCACTTACATGAAAAGGATTCCACAATACAGACTTTGTCACCACACAACAATAAAACACTTAAAAGCAATAAACATGACGGTCTTAGCAACAGAACTTCATTACGGTAGGCCGATGCATATATAATTCACGGTATCTCAGATGGGATAGGAAAATCCTTAGGCAAATCAGGAAGTTTTGGAACCGGCAAGTGAGATAAATCTGGCACTTCTAGGATGGCAAATGGGGTAGTTCTGGTTTAGGAATCTCTGGTATGTGAGGTAGTTCAGCTTTGGAATATCTGGAAAGTCTGGTAGTTCTCTGGTTTTGGAAAATCCGAAGATCAATCTCCAGAAGGTGTCTTGCATTTGCTATGATGATGTTGCTCCTCATTGATGTGAGTGTGATGATCAGCAATGGTATGACAAAGAGAGGGTGTTTGTGAGGCGACATTGCTGATAGAAGCCTATGGATTGATTGGATTCGTGTATCTAGATATCAATTTATATGGAGTAGATTAGAAATAAATGATTGATTTATTCTCTGGTTGGTAAGAAAAGTGAGGCTTGTTAGCTCAACCTCTCATCTACATCAGTTAACCAAATGAGTAATCAAGAAAGTAAATTTGGTTTTAAAATACCAACAAACCACATCGAAGGGGTAAGATAACGTAAAAAAAACTTCATGATACTAATATTTTTGACACAACTAGAGTATAAGTATATTAAGTAAATAGGATACTTGCCTTATGCCGCTAGGATATTACAATCCTACTAGTCAAGACATTGTCAAATTTACATAGGATCCGTTAGTTTTCTATCATGTGAGGTTGACAGGTTAAACTGTACAACCCGAACCTGTCGTGTATTTGTTAGGTATCGGGTATACCGTTGGTATTTGTTAGTACCTCCTTCGAGAAGGATTTTTGTAGTGTTATAATTGGAATTCGATGATAACAAAAAACTGAAAACTAGTACTTTTAATCTTGAAGATTTGAATCGTGTCTGAACGAAACCTTTTGCATTTTCACATGTCTATATGTTCTGTGTGTAATACTACCATTTTGAAATGGCCTTGATTCGCCACGAAGCGCGAGGTAAATTACAAGTTATTGTATAGTTATTATTAAATAAGAAGCATTACAAATTAAAATATGTACAGTAATATATAAAAAATTTATCATAAACTAGGTGTATTAATACGCGCGTTTTCACATGACGTGTTAATGCGGATTTTGGTAACCGACAAAGGCAAAGAGACTAACTTTAGACAATGAGAAAATACAAAAGTGGCAGCGGCTACGCGGAGAATACCGGGAATCTCCCGCGGTCCGCGGCACATGGTGGAGATGGCGCACGGTAGATGTGGTCGGTGGCCGGCTGCGTACGTTAGAGTGAAGCAGCTATTCATTTCGTGGTCGTTAAATATATAGATAATAAATGAACAAAAACCGAACCCGTGCGAAATCGGGTAAAAAAAACGCATTATGTCGGGGGCCAAAATGGAAAAAAAAACTTAATAAAAAAGTTGGTGGCCAAAACGGAAAAAAAACTTAAACAAAAAGTAAAAAAAAAAACACATTGTGTGGCCAAAATGAGAAAAAAAAAAAACTTAACAAAAAATTTGGTGGTCAAAATAGGAAAAAAAAAGTTAACAAAACAAGCAAAAAAAATGTGACAAAAATAGGAAAAATAAAACTTAACTATTTAAATCAAGTCTATTATTAATATAGTATAATAAATAAAATGTTATAATTTTATATAATTTAGTCTATATACTTTACTACATACTAAATATAAATAATATACATATTCCAAAAACAATATATATATATATATATATATATATATAGGTAGAGGATCCTGTAGGAAAATTGGTTTGTGTGAGAAGTGTGAGAAGGATTAAGAATTGACATGTAGCCACCATGTTTTTGATTTTGGAATGATGTTTTGGTTTGTTTTGGTTTGAAAAACACTTAACACAACAATATACAAAAATTTAAAACACAATCAAATGTATTATAGTCATTAAATTTAAATTACAGATAAAACACCCTACTAATTACTTAAAAACACTATGCTTGAATGTTCTTGACATGGTGTCTTAAGTTTTAAAGCCTAAAATACATTGTTTTCGGTTATTAATTGCTATGTTTGGTGTTTTTCTAAGCAAAACAATCCAAAACATCATGAACACATCCAAAAAAATGATGTATACATATCAATTTTTAATCCTTCTCACACTTCTCACACAAACCAATTTTCCTACAGAAACCCTACCCTATATATATATATAGGGTAGGGATCATACGAGAACCAACTTTAGGGAGAGAACCAAGGAACCAGTGTGAACCGAGGGCATTGTTGTAAATACATAGGATAATTAAAAAACTACCCGTGGGTCATATTTAGATGGATAGTCGGGTTATATTCTGATCCGGATATAATAATAGGATACTTCATCAAAAAGAGGCCACCTTCAACCATTTTCCTTTCAAAAAACCCTAGATCCACAGAGATTAACAATAACCGCCACCGTCCACCGTCCAATTCCGTCACGTAATACCACCGTCCACCATCAACAATCAACCGTCCACCACAGATCTATTTCAAGAAGAGGTTCTTGCCTTTTCTCTCTTCTTTTATTGCACCACAGATCTATTTGTTTTGCAGGTTATTAGTCTATTAAATACATGTTACTGATTGTATACATCGATCGTTATAGTGTGTTTTTAGTTTTTCATGTTAATTTATTTTATTCATCGACGACGTGGGATACTTAAGATTTGAATTTGATTGTAACATGTGCGTTGATTAGTATTATTTTCAAATAAGACAATTAACCCTTTCTTAGGAGTTTGGGTCCAGACATACTGAATACCTAGCAGTAGTATATATTTAATTTTCACAACATATACATTACAATTAATCAACATAAAGTGGATGCTCCTTTTATGTATTTCTTCACTCCATATTTTCTCTGTCATCGACATTGTCGTATCGATATACATATTTGTGATTTCAGTTATTATAGAAGTTAATTTTAATACAACTTGTTTCTTATTATTAAATAGTTAGAGATCGTATCATTTTGCGATTTGGTGTAGTTTACAAGTATTATATATATTTTAGTGATTTTTTTTAATGTTTGTTGAACGATATGTGTTATATAATATGAGTTGTTCATCTTGTTACTTTTTTTTTAAATATATGAAAAGATTATACGAAACTAATGCAAAAAGTATAGGACAACTCGAAAGAAATTATTTTGGTTTTGACCATGGAAGTGTGGAATAATCTCTTTATTGTTTTTCCTTGATGAATTATATTTGAAGTGTGTTTTGCATTGTATATTGGACATGTGTTATTTATTATTTGTAGTTAATAGATGGGGAAAACAGCAAAAAAAGTAAAAATTGTATTACAATCAAGGGAGAAAGGAACAAAAAAGTTGCCAGATGCAAGTGAAGATGATGACACAATTGTTAATTAGAAAGTTGAATCAGGTTGAAATTATTTATTTAGTGCTTATGTAATTAGTATTCCCTTGTTCCATGTTGTGTTTTTTTATTTATTTTATAGCAGAACCTGATTGAGTTCCGTTTTATCTCCCAGAATCAGAAGCTTGTGATGGCACAGTTGTTTATCAGGAAGTTGAATCAGGTTATTAGTTTATTTAGTTCATTTATATAGAATGCACATGTGCATAGGTGCATTTTTTTATTGTGAAATATTAAATGTTGAATTTTGCACACAAAATATCCTATATGCAGATAAAGAATTAAAAAGGAAGGTTCAAACGAGGTCAAACAAGCAGAAACATATTGGAATGGCGAATAATGATGGTATGTTGATTTGCGCAATATTTAATATAGATTGTTGATTATGCACATGTGCATAATTATGGATGAACGTGATATAATGTGTTTTATGACAAATGTGTGCAGATGCAAGTATAGTAAAGAAAAGAAATAGCAAAGCGTGTTAAAACGGTGGCAACGATGTCAGCTCAAAAGAAGGTTACAAAAAAAGCAAATTGGCGTTTGAAACAAACACACGTTACACCACATCAACTTTGGTTGGGGATAAGGAAATTGTCAAATAAACAAAGAAGTTTGTATAACATTTTGTGTAATGTATGTTTGGTTTAACATTTTTGTTATGTTGGTGAACGTGAGATTGTGAGATAATTAGAATGTTGTATGTAGGTGGTTAACATAGTTGGTTTGTAATATGGTTATTTTTTTGTTATCGTTTGTTTTATTGAGTTAATACGTTTGGTAGAGACTCCATGTAGTTGTATGATAAAACAAATTGGTATAAAAACTTTGTTATTTGAAGGATGATGCATGCATATATGTATGTCCGAAAGTTAAACCACTAAAAAAATCTAACAATATTAGTGAAATGCACATGTGCATGCAGTACACGTTTCTTATTTTATAGGTCTTATATAGAGGTGTTTCAAGTTTATTCATGTTTGTTGTCATACACATGTTTTATTTTCAATTTATATTATAATATGCATGACTAAACACTTGACGAGTTCGAGTGTATTTTATATCTCACTTTGCGTCCATTTAATGATCATTGAATAGAATTTGTGACCCCTTATATATCTGTATCGCGTCCATTTTATAATCATTTAAGTATGGTAATTGACAATTCATTCAAAAGTGTGATTTAATAGTGAAATGCACATGTGCATACGGTGTATTTCTGTATATTTAACAGCGAAATGCACATGTGCATCAGGGATGACATCATATGACGTCACAACAACCGTTTTTTTTTTTAATTTTTTTATTTTTTTTCGAATTAATAATGTAAAATAATCATTTTGGTGTTTTTACTTTTTTTATTTTATTTATTTATTTAGGTTATATAATTTTTTTTAATTTTTTGATGGAGGGGTTTTTGTAGACACCATTCATATTTACAAAAATGCCACCTGTTCACACTAGTTCTCTCCTTAAATGGTGGTTCTCAAATGATCCAAATCATATATATATATATATATATATATATATATATATATATATATAGGGCTGGGTTATATTGGAAACCCCCTTGAGTTGTGGAAACCCATGGAAACCCTATGTAAAACCATTATTTTTTCCTGATTTTTTCAGCATAGCTTTTATATTCAATTTTATTAATTTCGGCAAAAAAAAATCAAAAAAAACGCTGAGTAGATAATTTTGTTACACATGTGTTACACAAACTCGGATTTATCATACGTCAGCATTGTTACATATGTAACAAACATGTTGAATAATTTTTTTAAAAAAAATCTACTCGGCCGTTTTTTAATTTTTTTGGCCGAAACTCATCAAATTAAGTATACAAGCTATCCTAAAAAATTAGGAAAAAATAATGTTGTTACATAGGGTTCCCACGGGTTTCCACAACTCAAGAAGGTTTCCACAGGATACTTAGCCTATATATATATATATCACATAACAAACCTACTAAAATAAAGTACTAATAGACAAGGGTTAAGGGGAAATTATATAAAAAAAATTGGGTATATGATTTGTGTAAACGAGTATGGTTTTGGGTAATGTGGTTTTGGTAAAAAAAACTCAAATGAGTCGAATCTTATCGAACTCGAGCCTAAAATAAGGCTCATTTAATTATTGAGCTTGTGCTCGAGCCTCGAACGTAAAGCTCGGTTGGGCTCGTCGAGCGTTATTTATCTTTGCTTATTTTATTTCAATTAATACCCCCGGTCCCATTTTAAATGTTTATTTTTTTTATATATTTTTGTCCCAAATTAAATGTCCATTTTTAAAAATAAAAATGCAATTTTCAGTTTTGGCCATAAAAGACAATCAAAGATTCGAAATACTAACTTGAAGATATAATTGTCATTTTACAACTCAGAGAATAAACAATCAAAGATTTGTTAAACTGTGTGTTTTTGGGTCCAATGACATTTAAAATGAGACGGAGGAAGTACTATATAGCCTAATTTTATTGCAGCCCATGCATTAAATAGATTACTTTGGGCCTTGGGCTTCTCAATTGTCCAAAACGAGCTCCTCAATGGTCCAAAATGAGCTCCTTAACGGTCCAAAAGGAGCTTGAACCGAGCTTAGGCTCGTTTAAATTCTTGCCACAAATACTTTGATCGAGCTTTCGAGCCGAGCTTGAGTTATTAAATCTAATAGTAAGCCGAACTCGAGCCCAAAATACAATGCTCGAATCGAGCTCGAGCTTCTGAAAATTGTCATGAGCCGAGCTTGAGTAATGCAGGGCTCGACTCGTTTGCACCCCTATGTATAACCTAATCTTATAGCCGTTTCATGACGACCAAAATTTTTATAACTAATTCCATACCTAGTCTAAGACCCGCCAAGTTTTGAGTATATTCGTCTCGTTTCATGTTTGTGGTACATCCTCCAGGCTCGGGTGTTTTTTTTATCATCCCTACTTCTTGACTTTATGATGTTTGATTTATAAGTAAATAAAAATTCCAAGAAGAAACTTTGTTACGTGTTACACGTAGTTTTTGTCATGAAATTTGTAATAGAGAGGGAATAAAAATGTACAAATTACTTGATCCTTCAACTAACAATGTGTTACTTGGTTAATCTATATCTATATCTATACTACTATATAGTGCATTCTAGATGGGCAACAAAGTAATTTAACTTCATCATAAAAGGACATTATTGTAATTTACATCAAATCATTAACACACATTAATACATTATTTAATATAAACTTCTAACTAATTAATACTTTATTTAATAAACTTATAATTCTAATTAAATGAACTAAATGCATTTTCTCAACAATAATTTTTTTACTTATAAATAAAAAAGTAAGGTAGAGATACATATATAATTAGAACAAAAAACAAATTAAAGAAATTTATAAAAACAAAATAGGTAATAGTATTATGTAATTATATATAACTAAGGAGCAAATAAATAAACTTAAAGTTATGTATTTCTAAATATCATATCATTGACATGACACATAAAAATAAAAATATTATATTCTTTAAATTAAAATAACATTATTAATTATATGTAATAAAAGTAAGTTATTTAACACTTTATCAAATGCATTATTAAAATAACAATATTTAACACTTTAACTGTTTATCAAATCTTTAAAAACTATAATTTGTTGACTAAATTCAACTATAGATTATACTTTTTTTTCTATTGGCGGCCTTAAAAAGAATTGTATTACTTATTAGGAATATTATATAAAAAACTACCCTTGCACATAATATAATTTGAAGGTACATGAGGATATGGGTTCGTTGCAATTATTACTGGATATTTATATTGGTTCAAGTTTTTCTAATCGTGTTTTCGAATAAATGAAATTGTTGAGACTAAGTGGATATTGAAGTGTTTTTCAAGAAACTTATATTTCAACATTTTTGACAACAAAATAAAGAAAAAAACGCTTGAAAAGTGTCCATTACATTAAATTAACCTAGAGATAACCCCTCTTTTTTCTCAAACCAGTTTAGTTAAGACAAGTTTGGGTTCTTTTAAGTTCTTTGGCCAAATCAACACGGGCTACAAACCACGATAGGCCAAAAGTAAACAAAACATCCTAGAACCGATTGACGTTGGGGAAAACTAAAGAATTTTTTTATTTACAATATTTTAGTTTTAGGTTTTTTTATTAGTGTTATTATTACTTTTTCGTCTACATTTCCATTTAACTTTCATCTAAAATTGGTTTGTCCCGCCGCGTAGCGCGGGGTCACTTCTAGTTCTTGTTAATAAGTTGTATTTTCTTAACCGCAATGCATTATGACTTCTAAAATCTACACCAAGATTCATTACCGGACTCGAACTCTCCACTTTTTGAGGAGGGGCACCTAGCTACACACTTGAATACCGTTAGACCAAGATCATTTTATGTTAATGAGTGTCAAGCTAAATAAACCAAAATTTTCGTTTCAATTCCTTCACTCTCTCCTTAAAAAACTACGGAAACGAAATATTTTTGACATCCTTTTAAATCCCTTATTTTCCTTTGTTAGATGAAACCGTAAACAACCGGTATGTTTGGCAAAACTAGCTGGTGGCTGGTAGCTGGAAGCTTTTTAAATATATTTTGGTGTTTGGCAGAGTAGCTGAAGCTTTTAATAAAATGTATAAAATGACCAAAATGGGCATAATTAAAACCTTGTAAAAAAGGTTTTTATTTTATTTTTAAAATAGAATGGGTATTTATGTCATTTACTAATTAAAAGCTTGTAGCTAGTAGAGCTTTTTCTTAAAAGCTAGTACTAGTAGCTTTTTACTATAGAGTTTTTTCTCCAACCTAAAAGCTTCTAGCTCCTTCAACCAAATAAGACTTTTTATTTTTTTTTGAAGGGCGAATTTCATTAAAAAAAAACACCGGAATCTCCAAGGAGGAGATAACCGGGAAAACCGAGCGAGTTACATTACATTAAAAGAGAATAATTGCCACTCCTTCCAACCCACCCTATCGTATTTCCCTCGACTATTGAACCAAGAAAACTAAGGGACTTGATATCCGCAATAGCTTGAGAGATGGCCACGTTCGCCGCTCGAAAAATTCTTTCGTTTTCTCATCTTCCAAATCCGCCAACAAGTGATCATGAATATACCCAACACAACCTCTTTCCTAGCCGAGGAGAGTTGCAGCTGGTGAACCGCTTCCTGCACATCATGAAACCAGAAAAGGAACACGGGAGGAGTCTTGCACCAGTTGTAAATGCCAGACCAAATGCCATCCGTAATACGACACCCTGCAAAGAGATGGTCAACAGACTCAACCGCTTCTTCACATAAGGCACACAAATCATCCCCCACGCTAATGTTTCTCCTCAACAAAGCATCCTTCGTAGGGATTCGATCTAACCAAGCTCGCCACATGAACACGTTAACTTTCGCCGGGATCCATTTACACCATCACATAACATCCACATTAGCTTGTTGACTGTTCCCACTTAGCCACTTCTTAACGTCTTTAACATTAATTTTCTGAATGTCAACCTCATTCCAGTACCACGAATCAGCTTCATCATTCAGCACAACACTCGAAAACCATTCGGGAGCAAAGGATAAGTTGCTGTGTTTCCTGGATCGATTGCGGGTAATGTTTCCATTCCCAACACAACGCTCCAGACAACACACCGTGACCCATTCTTTCCGCCACAAGACACTCTTTCTTCTTTTCTAAGCGAAATAAATCCGGGAACAAGAACTTAAGAGGAATCCGGTTAATCCATGAGTCGATCCAAAACTTGACAGCTTGACCGTTACCCACCTTACCTTGAATGAGGCTGCTAAAAGACGACCCGTTAACAACCAATCGGGTTCCGTTTTTAACAATAGACGACCACACCCCCCGGATATTAGGATTACACTGAATAGTTTGAAACCGCCTGGACGAACCGTGAATAGCATCGATGGCTCTCCGCCAAAGTGCCATAGGCTCCAATCGATACCTCCACAACCATTTGGCGATAAGGGCATTATTCGAATCTCCCAGCTTCGCTAACCCAAGGCTCCAAGCTCTTTTGGTCTAGTTAACACCTCCCATTTGACCCAATGGACCTTATTAACATCAATACTTCCTCCCCAAAGAAATCTCTTGATCAAACTCTCGAGTTTATTCTTAACCGCACTCGGAGCTTTGAACAAAGAAAAATAATACACCGGAAGACTCTCCAAAACGGATTTGATAAGAGTAACCCTCCCGGCTAAGGATAAGACTTTCGCCTTCCACTTAGAAAGTCTTTTCCTAAAAACGTCAACCACGGGGTCCCAACTAGCTATACGATTCATATTGGCGCCCAATTGAATCCCGAGATACTTAAACGGATAGTCCCCCGTCGAGCATCCCAAGGAAACAGCTTGACCACCCAAATCCTCCCCACTAACACCAATGCCAAAGAGAGTAGACTTCGAGATATTGATCTTTAACCCGGAACATAAGTGAAAAACTCTCAAGACTCTCTTTAAAGTTTTGAAATTAGCCACCGACCATTCCCCCATAATCATTGCATCGTCGGCGAACAATAAATGAGAAACACAAGGCCTCTCGTTAGGAAACTTAATCCCCGTGAAATCCCCTTCGTCGCACACCTTTTTAATCATCCCGGACAACGCTTCCATGGCAATAATAAAGAGGAAAGGAGAAATCGGATCTCCTTGACGCATCCCTTTCTCACAGTCAAACTCATAAGTGGGGGATCCATTAACTAAAATCGAAGATCTGGCCGATGAAAGAATCCCAAGGATCCAACCACACCAAATCTCCGGGAATCCCATCTGCCTCATCACCGATAAAAGAAAACCCCAATTAATATTGTCATAAGCTTTCTCGAAGTCTATCTTGAACATGAAAAATTTCTTCTTGCTTCGTCTAGCCCACGTTAAAACTCACTCACCATTAACGGCCCATCAAGAATATATCTACCCGCTATGAAGGCCGTTTGCGTCTCATCAATCACTTTATCCATCACCTTCTTTAATCTAACTGCCAGAACTTTAGAAATGATTTTATTAATTACCCCGATTAAGTTAATAGGCCGATAGTCGCTTAATGTCACCGGGTCTTGAACTTTAGGAATCAAAGTGATAAAAGAAGATCCCACTCCACGCCTTATGGAAGCATTAGAATAGAAATCTTCAAATAATAAGTTTAAATCCTGCACAAAAAGAGACCAAAATTTTTTAATAAATCGAAAGTTAAAACCGTCCGGACCCGGGGCTTTATCACTACCACAATTAAATGTGGCGTCTTTAATCTCCTTTTCTGTAAAGTTCACCACCAATTCAGCCGCATCCGACTGCGATATTTGTTTCAACCCATAGCAAGTCAAAGCCGGCCGATTCTTTATGTCTTCAGCGAATTTCTTCCTGAAAAAGCGCAGCACTTCACACTTAATCAAGCTCGGTCTCGACTCCCAAACACCATTCACCATAAGACCCGGAATCGAGTATGAGTTTTTTCTTAAAAGCTTGAAGCATGGAGCTACTAAACGCTCTTAAAAGCTCCTTACCAAACTTAGTAACATACCCAAAAGCTTATACAAGCCCTTTAACACGTAAAATATAATTTTGTCTGAATAATTACATACAAGTAATTTTTGTTGTTTATTTAAAAAAAAAACCTAAAGTAAGTCAAAATTATAAGTCTTCGTAAGACCCCTAGTATAAATACGATAATAACCTAAATAAAAATTAGGGATCTCATTCTGTTTTACAATGACTCGGAGAATGAGGCAGAGAGGAGCTAGGGTTTCTGAGAGGGTGGTTGCCGCCTCTCTCCGCCAATGATTTCTATCATCATCAACATCTTTTGATGTACAACCACCCTCTGTTATGTATGTATGTAAATACATATGTATGTGTATGCATCTTTTTTTTTTTTTGAACGGCAAATATTTTACTTCCACTCTTCTTTATATACATATGTATATATTGAGAGAGAGAGAGAGAGATGTACGGATACAAAGTATTCTTCCATTGTGTGTTGTTGCTTCTGTTGTAAGGCTACAAACATGATTGAAAGCTAACTATTTAAGACGAGGCTGTGATGATTGAATGTGATCCGAGTCAAATTTGGGTCAAGATTTGAGATTATCTGCAGCTTGGCGTGGCAGAATCAGAGGACGGCAAGTGTTATTGCAACCTCTGTTTGCAGCCATGGCGGTTTAATCCTCTCTTTTTCCCATTGTAAAACAGATCTGAGCCTCTTTTTTTTTTTTTTTTCAAAATTGGGGTTTTGTTTTGATTTGTGGAGACATTATTTTCTGGTTTTTTTATTTCTTTATTTGTGTTCTTGCAGTTTTTTTGTTTATTTTTACAGTCTTGAGTCTTTGGTTTTTTGTGTATTTTACGTTGTGAACATTGTTCACTGGTATCTAGTATTTTGTAAATTCATGTTTTTCTAAAGGGGAAATCAACAAAATGAACCCCTGACCAACAAAAAGAGCCGAAATAAACATATGATGCGTTTAAACATTAGGGATGGACCATTCATTCGCATCTACCAATCAAACGATTTTGGTTTTGTCGTTGGTCAGCCGTCTATTTTGGTGATTTTTCTTTTTTTTAATCGTATTGATGTTATGTAACTCAAGTCCGGTAAGTTACATTTTAAATTTTTTAATAATAATTTTTCATTCCATTTTTAAATTGATTAAAAATTTCGAATTTGTGTTTGAAGAGCAAGTAATCACGTTTGTGTATTAAACAACTGTAAAACACAGTATCAAACAAACAAACAGTTGTAACGCCTTAAATTCATTACAAGTATATTAGTCATAGATATTGTTTTAGAGTAAATATCTTAGATAGCATCCGGTAGTAAAACAACAAAACCTTTTAAAAGTAAAGAAAACACAGCAACCTCTGTCACCTTAATAACGCATGGTATATCAGCAAATTTTTTTTTTTTTTCAGAGCCACGTATTGGATTTTCATTTCAGCAAAAGAGACAAATTACATAAGAATAGCAGGCAGACGGGAAACAAGCTGCGCCGCCACCCCCTTCTGGATAGAGAACCCTAATCTAGAGAACAAATCCTCGCCCCTGGGGAGTCGAGAAGTTGCTGTGGACCACCCGCTGGACTCTCGTCAGAAACCTGATCGCTTCCTGAGCCAATGATCAACAACTGATGGGTGTTTGTGAGGCAACACTGCTGATTAGGCAACACTGCTGATTAGCCTATGATTTGATTGCTTTAATATAAACTAGATTAGACGAAGGACAAATTTATGGCTTGCTAGCTTTATCCCTCATCTATATGAGTCAACCAAATGATGAAGAAATCAAATCATAATGGAATAATAATAAGTTTTCTAAATGGGTTATATTCTGGCTACTCGGCATCTGGCATTCATTATTGCAACTAATAAGGACTCTATGTAGTATCAGTATTGGGCGATACTGATACTTACAAACTAAACGGTAGAAGCTTTTGGGATAATCCTAATGTGAATGTCATAACCAGGAGCTGTATGCTGCTAGGATATGGGTCAACATGGGTTCAGCTCAGAACTGACCATTATAATAGTCGCTTTTTGGTTCTGGTTAGAATGTGTTTTGAAAAAAATCAATACGGGTCAAAACTGGCTAAAGTAACAATGCCTATATACTATATTTCAATCCATAAGGCATACATATGTATGGTATTTACACACCAATTATATTTATGAAATGAATAAAAGTCTGTTCATTCTTTGTAATATCATATAATGACAACTGTTGAGACTTATCACATAGGTCTTTTCATTATTTATAGTTTGTGCAGCGCACGAAACGGGCCTTTTGCTGCTATATTCGAGACTGAGGACAGCTAAGCTGGCAGATTCTAAGAACAGCTAAGGATTTGAAAACTCGAGAAGTGAGAAGCACGAAGGCGGTTGCTGGAATGCCTACAATTTTTGAGTGAATTTGTATATCTGTTCGTGAGATGAGTAAGCGCTCCTGCGGAAGCAGCCTTGGCTTCATGGTCGAATGCTGTGTCAGCTAGTGTCCACTGATAGTTTGCAAGTCTTGTAATTCCTATTCTTTTCTAATGCTACTGATATTTTAGCTAATCAATGTTAAGCTGACCGACAAAACCATTTTAAAACGATCGCAAATAGCAACTGATTTTTGCAACGATGAGCAACCAGTGTAGATATGTCTTTGTTTTTTTAGTCTCTTTATCTTAAGAGAAAATTCAGCTTTTATTGATTAATTTTTTGTGTTTCATGAACAAGCGATCAGCTTGATCTCAACCCATAAGCTGGTCGTTGATGTCATAGAAATTATTATCGGGTTTCCAGCTACATCACATACATAAAAGCAGTTCCTATGATCAAATGTAACTTCATAAATCTATTGTAGGTATTAAACTATTAATCATTGAAAGGGTTCGTCAATACAGATTTTTGACACGGCATACTATAATGACACTCTGAAAACGACTTGAAATCGAAGAACATGATAACTAGCAGCAGAACTTTGTTTTGTGGAAGACAACTTATAGTGAAGTTACATAATAACGTGTAGCGGCACCATTGTCAAATTTCTACTACAGAAACTTATAATGAAGAAATATAATCAACCAGAGACTCCGTCGATTCATTAGAAGAGCCTCCTTTCATCAAAGAAATATCTGCCTTTTGTTTTAAAATTCTCATCCATCATTTCTCTTTTTATGGCACTTGATATCTCTTTTATTTGAAACCCATTCTCTAAATACACCCCCACGATTGAAAACATTGCTCATGTATCTTGCATCTAGTGATTGGTCACCCCTAAAAGGTGAAAAATCATAGCAACCCCTTCACAAACACTCTAAATTTTGATATACATGTATATGTATTTCTATTACTCCATAAATTAACATATTCTAGATATAAGAAATGAGTTAATAACGATTTAAGTAGGTAGGTAAAGATTTGAATTCGTAACTTATATAGTACATTTTTTAACCAGCCTTACATTTTCAAGAAAAAAGTACACCCATATATATAAATAGAACATTTAGTCAATGAGTAGTAAACGTCCCCGTCGCCGGACAATCGACAAATTAAGGAATCATAGAGCTGAATTATAGCTCATAAATTTTAATAATGAAATATAGGTTCAAGCATAAGTCATTATTCCTCGTTTATTCATGTTCAGCATCACAATCAAGGTGAGTTTACGTAGCCTTGTTTTGCAACTTTTCTTATGCTTTTGAATAAAACTTGATTCTTGATAACTTTGATGGAATTCATTATACGTGTCTAGTTGTAAATCTTTGATGCCACATGTCTTAGACAAAAACTTGTTAGACTTAAACTTGAGACTTGCATAATCATTAACCGACGATATACAATGGTAGATCTACCGGATTGACAACCCCACCTAGATTCGTTGACCATTTTTATGGGGAGCGCGGGTGATTGTTATCGTTTAAACTTTATATTAAGGTGAACCGTGGTTATGGGATGGACCTAAACTTTGTCGGTAGGATTGATTATGCGCACACTATTTTGTGTTTTTGTTTCCACATGTACACTTTGATATATGTTAGACACATGAATTGCAAACTTTGAAAACTTGTATTTATAAACTTATTTGCTAGACTAGGCCTATGTATTCTCACCAACTTTTAGTTGACTCCCCATCTTTTCCAAACTCAACATTTCAGGAAATACCAATGCTTGAAGTCTAATGCTTTCTCAAGATGAGTTAATTGAAGTCTTTAAGTTTTGTTCTATTGTTTGATAAACTAGAATTTATTTCAAGACATTTTGTTATGTATTTCAGTTTGGATTTTAGTATTGGGATAAATGATTAATTAAAATTATATTAATTGACATGAGCCACTGAACAATCGTCAATACGTGACACCTCGATGTTTCCGCCATCGGTTGGGGTGTTACATATAGAACCCATACCGTACAACCCCTATAACAAACCCTCTTGATTTACCTTAATTACTTAGTTTAAAAGTAAAAGACCTGATTTGCATACAAGCCTATGACTTGTGTAGACTTTGATACACACTTGAGTGTAGGCTAAGCATAATCAAAGGTCTATGTAGGTTAAGAATAATCAAAGGTCTATGTAGGCGTGCCATGTTACTCATATTTTTCTACAATAAATAAAACAGGTGACTCGTAGATTTATATGGTTGCAGAACTCCCTAGGCGCTACCAACTCGGCCGACTGGGGAGTTCCGAGTACTCGGCCTAGTCGGGCGAGTACTCGGGGGTTGAATCGGCCTATGCGGGGAGTACTCGGAATATTCGACCAACTTGGCTATACTCGGTGACCCACCCTGTAGCGAGTACCCGACGAGTAATCGGTCAAGTCGGACGACTTTTGCAACTATGGTTGTTATTGCCTTATGTCGATTCTTGTTTTGGTTGCTTGATGACAAGCAAAAGTCTAAGTGTGGGGTATCGTGATATGCCATTAATTACACATACTTGAAATGCATAATTAGTTTTAGGGAAAAGTGAATATGTGGCTGTCACACACCTAAGCTTAGGTGTGAAACCACTTAAAACTACGTCGTTTTGATTAAAAACCCTAAAAATTAAAACCACATACCCTATTTTTACTCCTTTTCCTTATACGATCCATCTTTCTTCAACCTTATTTGGAGTCGATCTAATAATAAATATATTTCACAATCAACATCTTACTCCAATTCCATCATAAATCATAATTTAGTTTTAGGTCCTGCTCCTAAAATAATGGCTTAATGATTCTTGAATTCTTTTAAGTTTCACTTATCATTTCAGTTCGTTTGATTTGCTCAAACTGAAAATCAAAGAATGATTGAATACTTAATACATTAATTATTTGATTGTTTATCGGTTAGTTTTAGCTTCCTAATTAATTTGGGGCAGCTGGAAGATTTAAAAGGTTAAGATGAATGAAGTCATGCAGATATTTGACGAAACCTTAATATTTAAAGGAAAAAAAAAACAAATGAAACTGGATATCCATTTCGATCATCGATGTACTGTAAATAAGGAGATGAAACATGAATCACATAAAAGAGATTCAATCTATACTATCTTATAAAGCATTTCACAAGGACCTCTTAATTTTTAAGTAGTACAACAATAAATGCTTAAAGTACAACACATAATGCATGTAGTAACTACTTTTTAAGGGCATTTATGTCTTTTCAAACATAAATTACACATATACCCCTTATTAGTTACAGTTTCCGCCCTTATATATCTATACTATATTATAATTTTATACATTATTTACATATTTGACTCATCTACTTTACTCAATTTCTGTTTATTTAAATAGTAATTACACTTTTGCACCATTATTTTAACCACCTACCCCACAATTTTTAAACGTTCATAATTTTTTCAGACGATATTATTTTTTTAATATTATTACACCGTATAAAAGAGCATTTTATTCTCTTTAATTTGAGTATAGTATTGCTATAGTTTTTTAATTTTTAAAAAATTATATGTTATGGTTAAGCAATAACCGAAACGAAAACAAAGGAAAAAAAAACGAAAACGAACTGAAATAATCTAAACTTTAATATAATACATTTCCCAATGGTCTCTTAAAATTCAAGTTTTACAAGTATATTGATTAGAGTACAAAACACAATGCAGATATTAACTACTTTTTTAAGGCAAACATGTATTTTAAAAAAATACTTACACATGTGTCCCTTCATCTTTACTCAACTTTTTTTATTTAAATAGTAATTACACTTTTGCACCATTAATTCAACCAACTACCCCCATGATTTTTAAACGTCCATAACTTTTTCATGCATGAATATTTTCTTAATATTACTACACCGTATAAACGGACATTTTATTCTTTTTAATTTGAGTATAGTATTGGTGTAGTTTTTTAATATAAAAAATGATATGGTAGGTTTAAGTAATAACTGAAACGAAAACCCAACTGAATTAGACGAAAAATAATAGTTACATGTTTTCCTTGTTTTAAGGAAACTACCTCACGATTTTTAAACGGTCATAATTTTTTCATACGTTAATAATTTTTAAAAACATTGTTAGACCATTAACCGAACCAATTAACCAATCGGTTAATAAGATTATTTAACCGTTGACTTTGGTTTTGGTTAAGGCTAATAACTGAATTGAACCGAATTATGCATACCAGTAAAAATAGTTGTGCTCCCCGCCGCATCGCGCGGGCATACTACTAGTATATAAATATTGGTTTTTATTATTTTGGGTTATTAATCAAAATGACGTAGTTTTGATGGGTTTTACATCTAAGCTTAGGTGTGTGACAGCCCCATATTCACTTCCCCCATAGTTTTATAATAGGTCATATTTGGGCTAAGACGGTTATTAAATGCTACATAATTGTTCCTATTTGTGTTTGTAAGGAAACTAGAGCTTCAACTAAAAAAAAAAGCAATTATAGGGCAAAAACAGCATAAAACGGAGGTTTCTGAAGACACAAGACCAAATGCATGTCCCAAGTACGTGAAGAGACTCCCTCGAGGCAAAATAGATGACAAAAATAACTTTGGATTGACCACTCACGACCACACACATTGGTACGAGGGCCTGCACACTAGAAGACATCAGCCAGCTTGAAAGACAAGGAAGACATCATTTTGTCTGGCGCACGGGCGTGCAGCCCCCAAAGTAAGGACTTAGCTTTTCTTACAGCAACAGAACATACCTGTAACAGATGCCTGGGCGTGCATCACTAATGCATGTGCTTGAGACTTTTGAAATCTTGCCTATTAATAGCAACTTCAATCCAGCCGAACTTGTGCCTTTCTAGAGCCATTTTTCACCCTCTTAGGGACCTGTAGGGAGGCTTTAGGTCCGACCAAAACCTCTATAATGGTAAGAGCTTTCCTACCTTAGGCTGACGATCTTGAAATGACACCGTAGGAGTAGTTTACATGCAACAAAGTCTAGGGTGGCGAGAAGCACTTCATACGCATATTATGATGGTCGTTAGAAGCTTGTCTATGAGGGAGAGCTCTCATTATCTTGTGTTCTCATTCTTAGATGGTTGTATCCATCCGGTATTCTCTAAACTCTTTGATTCGTTAAACTTTGTATATTATTAGTAGTTTATTTTTAGTTACTTGATGTGTTTGTCTTCTTAACTTATCCTTATTTATTTCGTTTCCAATCTCCTAATCAAGGTTGCAAAAGTCGCTAGGATTTGGGCCCGAACAGGTGGTTTGGGTCATACTCTCAGTTGTGAGGATTCATTTTTTCTTGGAAATGTTGAGATTTATTAAAATTTGAAGTGGGAAAGAGGAGATTTGTGAAAAATGGTATAATAAAATATTTAAAAT
Organism: Ambrosia x helenae; assembly: GCA_030844895.1. NCBI lineage: Eukaryota > Viridiplantae > Streptophyta > Magnoliopsida > Asterales > Asteraceae > Ambrosia > Ambrosia x helenae. The sequence goes on from JAUTDX010001916.1 coordinate 27,460, forward strand.
AATTTCAGTATGCTTTTGAATAGTTATTGCCCAGGGTATGCACTGGTAGTGCGGCGTTAACGGATGGTTACAACCAAATCTACCCCTTTCGCTCAATTTGCGTCAACGTGGTCATCGTACCAGTATTTTTAGATCTCTCGTCCATCTGAACAACTAGATGGAGACAATTTTCAAGTCTCTGAGTTTAATGGGAGAAGTAGTGAAATGAGGGAGAAGAAGTCAAAATACAATTTTATAAGTTTAAAAAAATATACATTATATTTTGCAAAATGTACACATTTCTAGCCATGTATCAACACAGGTTGTGCTTGGTTGCCATGTTTACTAATCCAAAATAAACATTTTTTTCCAAACAAATTGAAATGTTGTCCATAATAAATAACAGGAATGAAACAAGAATGAAATTGACAAGAGCCTTGATTTTTATTACTTGAATGCAACTAGAATGTATGATTACAATGAATACAACCCATGTATTTTTACTAATCTAATAGACATAACCCTTGATGAATAGTTGCTTCTTTCCATTGTTCGTTGTATCTTTCCTTGGTCTTGGCCTTTGATGAATCAACATGTCTTTTGATCAATTGGTGTGTTGAATAGGCTTGTCTTCTTATAGACTAGCAACCCTAGGTTTAGTTGGTGCTGATTCCTTTTGATCAATATGATCTGATGTTTATTCCCTTTGGTAATTTCACACTTCGACTTTATCCGTTCTTCAAAAGTCTTCAATATACCAATAGCCTCATCTAGAGTCATCACGTCTAGATCCAAATATTGTTCTATGGATGCATCAATTTGAATAATATATCCTGTATGGCATTTTGGAGTTTCCGTACTAGAGGTAATGCGTCTAGAGTTATTCCAAATTCACTACCCCTTGTAACAATACTGTTGATCCTTGCTGAAAATGCATCGGTCGTGTCATCTTATTTCATTTGAAATAACTCGAATTCTGACATAAGTGTTTGTAAAAGAGCCTTTGGCACCTGTCTTTCACCGACATGCCTTGTCTTTAACTTGTTCCAAATTTGCTTTGCGGTTTTGCAATTTGCCACTTGTAAAACCACATCCTCTAGTATCGCCTGGAACAGATATGCACTTGTTGCTTTGTCCTTTTTGACATCTTCTTGCGTTCCTTTTATGGGTTTTGTCATATCCCGAATCCCATTTGCTTCCATTACGATTTTGATGGGTATTACTTATACCGTATAATTTGTTGGTTTCAATATTGGACAATGATAGTGGGTCAGAGATCCCATATCCTTGTGATTTACAATTTGTTGACCAGAACCACGTGCTAAGTGCATCCACCATGATTTCTTAATGACTTTAACAATATGTAATTCTACGACCTTTACACTTCTTGTTTCTATACCACCCAATATAAAAACTCTAAATTCGGATTAGGGATTTGCAAACCTTAATTGAACCTTGTATTGGGTGGTATGGAAAAAAGAAGTGTACGTGTGTTTCTATACCACATGTCTGTTAATCAAGTGGTGTGATACTTACTTTGTTCGATGTATCTTCCTTTGATTCTGGCCTGTGATGAATCAACATGTCTGTTGATCAATTGGTGTGTTGAATATGTGTGTCTTCATGAAGAGTCGCAACCCTTGGTTTAGTTTGCCACATCTAGTCCCATAATAACTATTAACTATTTACCAATTGACCCTGGTAGTTTGAATGTGAAGGATTAAAATCATCATGAAACAATTGTTTTTTTTTTTTTTTTTAATTTTTTTTTAGTTGTTTTTATTGTATTTATATGTTTATGTATGGATATGTTAATAAAAACCTCTTTAGCCCAGTTGGTCTGTCAGTTGTTCTATTATAAAATTTTCCCGGGTTTGATTCCTCTCCCTGGTTTTTTTAGTTTGTTTTTTTTATTCTTCATTGTCATTGGTTGAGATGACCAATGGCGTGTCTCCACCAAGACCCTACGTGGCCTTTAATCTGGCTCAAAATGGATTTAGGTTGTTATACTTCCATTGGACCTATTTTTTATGTTGTGGATGATGTAGACGTACACTTTTTCCTCCTACTTTAGAACTTTTCAACATCTTCGTTCATTCACTCTCTCTCTCTCTAGATTTTCCTTCACCTCCCTTTCTCTCTCTAGATTTTTCTCTCAACCCTGCTACCACCCAAATCACCACCGACTTTCGTCACCCCATGTTGAGAATAACTCTTTTAGGGCTTTCAGAAGTCGCTGGAAGAGAGAGATCGGAGTTGGTGATGGGGCGGCGATGGAAGAGAGAGACCATAGGTGGTGACAGGGAGGCTGCAGAACAAATATGAAGTAGAACCGGTGAGTCTTGTCTATGTGCATTAATCTTTTTCTTCAATCATCTACCGAACCCTTTGATTAATCCTTATACAAATCAACTCTAATTGCTGAAAAAACTCAACCGCTTCAAGTATTATACTAGGGTGTTTATGGGTTACCCGCTGAAAAATGTGAATTTGGACCGGATTTCCAAAAATGTTGACCCTGGTTTCTACAACATGCTCCCCATCTTTACCCCGATCGTATTAGAGGTACTGCAAGATTTTACCCTTTTCATTGGAATCATTGCTTTAGCAAGATAGAATTATTTTGTTTGTGTTTTTATTATAAAGCTACTTATTGTAAGATAATAGAAATACTGAATTGGTTGGTTGTATTCCATTCAATAGGGTTACAATATATAGAGATAAATCAGGCCCGTGAGCTATATACTAAAACCCTAAATAATATATTCTAATACTCCCCCGTAGTCAGAGTGGTAGAGCATCGAACACTCAGACCGGAAAAACAATAAGAAAAAAAACATAAAGGACATAGCAATAAAAATAAAAAGACTTGTCTCGATCTCGGTTCTTGACTTGTAGGTCCAAAATTTTGCAATCTTCTTGACTTTCCCAAAAAAATTTTCGTATTCTTCGATACTTAACTTTAGTTTGGTCCATGACTTCCCCCTGTTTGGTTTTTGTTTCTTTAGTTCCCATAATGATAAACACGATTCGCTAGATCCCACACCCAATAAAGTGGCAATTCCATGTTTGTCGGCCATGACAATACAAAAGATAAGAAAAAGGCTAGTGGAAAGAAAGAGATAGAAGCAATCAGGAAAGAAAAAGATATAAGAAGCAAGTGGACACCCATCAACACTAGTCGTGTGACGGTGTGTCAACACTGAGAGATGGCGAAGGCCGGTGACCGTGGACAACGATCGTCCAAAGAGCATTGAGATCTGTAGATTGAAGAGAGAGAGAGAAATCAAACTGTGGTTTGATCAATGACAATGGACTGTGGTCCGGCAATAACGGGAATAGAAAAATAAATTGAAGAAAGGTTGTTGAAAAAAAGAAGTAACTCGACAACCGACAACCAAGGTCGCGAGGTGGTGTGTCGAGGCTGGCAGGCGATCAAGACATGAAATCCGCAGGTTAAGAAAGAGAGATGGCGAAGGCCGGTGACCATGGTCAGGAGGCGATCTTCGCAAGAGAGGTAAGATCCGTAGATCCAAGAGAGATCCGATCAAACTCTTGTCTGATCGACGGTAGTGAACCGCGTTCCAATGAGATCGGGTAATAGGAAAATAAATTGACAGAGAATGATTATGAGAATTGAAGGGGGATCGAACCAATTCACTCAACAATTGAGTTTAAAAGAAGGTTTTAAAATGAACTCCAAAGCGGTCGGCAATCTTTTCGGTTTTACCAATGATGCACATACATGGATTAGTGTAGCATGGATGATGCGCATGGATAATATGTTGTACCACTAAATCCTTGGGCAATAATTCAAAACAATATTGATGAAGGAGAATAAAGCAAAAAATCTCAATCCAATATTAATGATGTCAGCCAAGATTTCAATGACGGATTGGAGCAGAATTGATCGACCGAGACCAATTTTTATTAATATAAAATCTGAAGAAACAAAAGAAGATTCAATAAACTAAGAAAACGAAAGAAAAAAAAGAAAGAGAAACTAAACGAACGGTGGTTGGACAGGGCGGCGGCTAAGGTTTGATTATTTGTGTGTGGCGCGGCGGAAACGGTATAGAGCCTAGGGTGGCTCTGATACCATGTAAGATAATAGAAATACTGAATTGGTTGGTTGTATTCCATTCAATAGGGTTACAATATATAGAGATAAATCAGGCCCGTGTATATTCTAATACTTATTTGTTTTTGTTTGTTTGTAATAATTAAGTGTCAAGTTTGAAGGAAGTTGGTGGCATTTCAGATCAGTTGCAGTCTTCTCCTATTGCTAATAGCAGTGGACCTTCTGGTAATTTGTTTTTCATTTTTGTGTTTTTAGAATTAATGTTGTTTATTGTTTAAAGTGTTTTGTGTTTTATAAGTGGTTGACGATTACTGGTTATGTTATTGGGAACAGAAGTTCTGTTATCGATGACTGTATAGGGTTGTGTTATGAGCTGTTGGTTTGTGATAACTGAACACGAGAGGACCGAACTTAAGGTGTATGACACATAATGATTCTTGGATAACTGTTGATGGGCCTCCATTACCTGTGCAAATTTGCAAGCCCTTTTCTGTAAATTTTAATAATAGTAAGACTGATGTTGTGCTCATGTTGCTTTTGGTTATTTTTTTGAGATTGAATACTAGAAAATCGGAGCTTTTCGGTTCATTGGCAAGTAGCTGAAGCAACTGAGGCGTTTTCTGATCTGGTACCTTCAACTCACACAGTTTGTTACCACACCTTATGATGTTTGATTAAGTTAATTATAGTGCACAGGTTTTGATCTAGGTCTACCGCGAAAAGTTAGGGAATGATAGGTAAGTACATTGCTTGATAATGTTATACACACATAAAATTACTAATGTGAATCTATCCTCATAAAATTACTAAGCTCCTCATGTTGAAATGAATCAATGATCGTATTTGAACCATTTTCATTAACCCTAATTAGTATACAAATTAATGAGTGTCGTTTACAAGGTTTGAATTTAGTTTTTACTAGACTAAAGCAACCAAAGAGTATGGACGAACCATGTTATAAACAAGAAGTCATATTCAGAATACTAGTATCAAAAACCTTGCCTTATGACTTAAATATTACAGTCAATAGATCCGGGTAATTTTAAGAAGACAAATACGATGAATTCAGTAGACGGTATTTTGGGGGACATGCTTTTCATGACTTTCATATGGTATACGCATAGGACGAATAAACACAAGGTGGAGTGGAAGAAATGAGCGACTTTTGATGACATGGGATAAAAAATTTATGATGTTATACTAATAATATAGGGTGTATTGTCGGATGTCTTACATTGTGTTATGAATACAATGTATTGTATATTTTGGATGTTGAATGAAAGTTGTTTGCCGTAAAAAAAGTATGTTAGGTACAACGTGTTAGGTACAACGTTATTCATTTCTTTGAATAACCCAAACCTAGAAACCCGGTAATCAGATCCAATCATATTTGTATAATACTGAAATTAAGATCGTTTGCATTAGGTGTTTATGGTGCTTTCCATCATTATCTTAGCTGTCAATGTTCTTATATTGTTTTGTGGCCATTTGGGCCTTTAATTAAATAAAAGCTCTTGTCTTTTTCAATAATTATAATCATAAGGATATACTAAACAATGACAATAACATTAGATCTACATTTAACAAATGGATTATTTTTTATTTTTATTTTTTGTTTATTGCAATTTGACCATGGGATTCCTTTCATATTGGCTGCGACTGTTCTTGTTCTGTTGTTTGTGGCCATATATTACGTTATTTATATAAGTTAAAAGTTATTGTCCTTTTCAGTAACAATAATATTGAGGATAAAATAAAACTATATTAGTGTGGGTGCAGTGGAGCGCTTTAGGGGTGGGGATTATAATTATAACGCCCCATAACTCCCCCTACACCGCCCTCTTGGGCGTTATGGGGGACAAACTTGATATATATAACGGGCGTTGTTACTTAAGAAATCAATTTTATATTATTTTTTTAATCAGTTTTTATACCCTCTTTTTTTACACTCAATCAAATAATAACACATCCAATCAAATAATAATATTTTAATTCTCATAGAGCCCCATAACGCCCCGAACCCACTACACCCTTTGTTCCCATAACGCCCATTCTATTACATTATAATATTTTATTCCCTATAACGCACCATAACGCCTCTCCACTACCCTACACATGCCCTTACAATAAAATAAAGACCATGTTAGTACACAACTAGACACCTAATTAGCATTAGAAAGTGGATTAATTTTTTATTTTTATTTTTTTATCGCAAGATTAGACGATGGGATTCCTATGATGTTGGCTGCCGGTTTTCTTGTTCTATTATTTTTTACTAGGGTTGCAAACGAGCCGAGCCAAGCCCGAGCTCGACCAAGCTCGGGCTCGTTTAAGTTACGAAAGCTCGAGCTCGAGCTCAGCTCGATTCAAGCATTGTTCCTAAAACTCGAGCTCGGCTCGAAGGATGGTTTCCAAGCTCGAGCTTGACTCGGGCTCGGCTCAATTATTAGTTATCATTAATTAATTTATATTAATTGTAATAGTTATTTTATATATAATTTGGTTATTTATTCATAATTTTATAAGTATTAATTATTATATTTAAATACATAATTAATATATTAATTTATTCATCGTTTTTTAGGCTTGGGCTCGGGCTCGAGCTCGTTTAGGCTCGGCTCGTTTCGAGCTTTTTTGAAGTCGAGCTCGAGTAGCTCGGCTCGTTTGCACCCCTATTTGTGACCCTTGGGGCCTTTTATTCAAATAACTTTTTTTTTAAATAATAACGATGATGAATAAATTGACCTTGTAAGTAGACCCCCATTTTTTAGAAGTAATGGATTTAAATAATCCTAACTATTGACTATTGGTCAATAACAGTCTCAATTACGATAATAACCACTAGCGGTCCCAACTTTAAGACATTTTGCTCTCAATTGACCTCCCGTTAACTCACACTAACGTCGTTAGCTGAAACTTACAAATCTAGGCGATTTTTCACTGGGTTTGAAAGAGGGAATCGTGACGATGATATTGGTATGTTCAATTGTAGAAATGAGCATGGTTCGATGGTTAAATTGTCGGTTCCGGTAATCCCATCCGAGGAGAACATCAACCTACAACCGACCATCCATGCTTATTTCTGCAATTGAACATACCAATATCATCATCTCGATTCTCTCTTTCAAATCCCGTGAAGAATTGCTTAGAATTGTGAATTTCAGCATACGGCGTTAGTGTGAGTTAACGGGAGGTCCATTTAGAGCAAAATGTCTGAAAGTTGCGACCGCTAACAGTTATTTTCGTAGTTGAAACTATTATTGACCAATAGTCAATAGTTGGGATTATTTAAATCCGTTACTCCTTTTGTTTAACAAACAATTCGTGTTTAGCGTGACTGGAACCCTTGGCCTTAAATAAAACAACACCGTAACTCCAACGATTTTTTTAATTAGATTCAACCACACCCAAATAAACCCCATTTAAGTTTAACAATGGATTATAGTATTTTTGTTTATCGCAACATTAGATGATGGGATACCTTTCATGCTGACTGCTAATTCTAGTTATTTTATTGTGTGTGGATGTTGGGCGTTAATTTAAATAAAAGTTGTCTTTTTCAACGATAATGGTAAGTGTATGTGTAGTTGGAAGCGTTATATGGTGTTTTTGGTCCCATAGCGCTGGGGAACACCGCCCCCTCCGAGCGCTATGGGGCGTTATCGATGGCAGGGTTATGATTATAACAGGCGCTGCCCCTTTGAACTTCATTATTATTATTATTATTATTATTGTTATTGTTATTATTATTATTATTATTATTATTATTATTATTATTATTATTATTATTATTATTATTATTATTATTATTATTGAAGTCTATGTGTGTGTGAAGAGAAAGAAGAAGAAGTGAAGAAGGGTTGCAGGGTGGGTTGGAGGAGGATCATGGTGAAGGGTTGAAGAGGGTTGCATTGGAGGAGGAGGATGAAGGGTTGAAGAGGGTTGGAGGAGGAGGAGGATGAAGAAGAAGATATTAGGGTTTGGGGTGGGGGATCGAAGAAGAAGCTGATGCTTCAAATTATTATTATTATTATTATTATTATTATTATTATTATTATTATTATTATTATTATTATTAAAAAACAATAAAAAACAATTATTACCCAATCATTTATAAAGCCGTATAACGCCTTTTCTCACAACACTTTCTTTTCCCATAACGCCTCATAACGCCCCTTCTATTACTTTATAATATTTTATTCTATATAACGCTACATAACGCCCATCCACTACACATGCCCTAAATAAGACCAATAGCAACAATTGTAACATAAAATAATTTTATTTTTTATATATATTTTTAATTTTTTTTTCTTAAATGTCACAAAAGTTTTTTTTTTACAACTTTTAGTGACAAAAGTTTTGTCGCTAATTGTGGCAAGTAAACCAATGCTACAAAATCAGCTAAATGGACACCGAAACCACTTCAACTTGCACCGTCTTCACTCCGTATAACGAGGAATTAAGTCAAATCGTACCAAGACAGTACCGAATTTCACCGATTTAACCCGAAAGATACCGAAAAGATCTCGAACTTAAACTAATATAGAACAAAACAAAAGGTGTCGAACTTGAACTTGAAGGTCCGATTGACGGGTGAGGGTCTGATTAAGTGCTTATCCGACTGAGGAATCGAAATAGTCAAATAGGAGAACCGACTTTAAACTAGTGACTATGAATGAGGGTCTTTAAACAGATGACAACAAAAGGTCCGTTTAATGCTGAACCCCAACTAAAACCAATAATTATTGAACCGATTAAAATGAAACTTGACCGACTAATCATCATCATAATCATACTCAGTTCATCTTACAAATAGCAAAAGCTAAGGTAGGGTCTGAGGAAGGTAAGATGTAGACAGCCTTACCTCTACCTCTCGGGAATAGAGAGGCTGCTTCTAGTGAGACCCTCGATTCGATAATGGTTTCGTATCAAGTCTTAACTGACTAAGCCTTCATAAAAAACAAACAAACAAACATGTGGACTCGATTAAGAGAAGGAAACCATGTGAGCTTTGCAGGATAGAGTAAGGCAAATTTGGCCGACTAAGAGCATTCTCATTAGCCCCGCCAAATTTTCTCCATCAAATTACATTGAAAATCACTATTTCACCCCAAAATTTTCTCTCCTTCTAAAACAAATAATTCTTTTTCATACTTTTATCATTACATTTCTCTCTCCTCGCTCACAACCACTTATTAAAATATTTATAGGGTTGAACAGTGTCTCCCCAATATAGGGGTGAATATTCACCAAATATTTTCTCTCTCCTTCACTCACAATTACTTACACCCACCCCATATAATTTAAGGGATACACTCACATACATTTAATAGACCAAATATGAATACTCTAAGATTAAAAATAATAAGCAAGAGAACCGAATTAGAGATGCCTATATAGTACCATTTGAAATTTATAATACCGAATAAGATACAAAGATGTATCCAACGTAGGACCGATTAAGATGAAAAGCGTGAAAACTGACCTTTGATGGGACCACCGATTATACTGGTTGAAGAAAGGTTCTTAAGATGAAAAGCGTGAAAACTGACCTTTGTACTGGATTAAGTTGTATCAGCCCTGCAGCCAAGCGCTGCTCTGTTTTTGGTCACCGACTCTTAAAACAGCCAAGTGACTCATTTGTTTAAGAAGTAGAGTTGGAATAATTGTTTATTTCTTGATTGAAAATTTTTGTACAAACTAAAGGAGAAAGCAATCTCCTGTATAAATACATAAAGGAAAACTTAAAATGAGTAAGGAACTACAAGGAGAACTAATCTTGGGGCATAATACAAGAAGGAAAATCTGAAAAGATGTCTCTTAGTATGGACCAAAAACAATGGAGTGGCGAATACTCCACCTCAAGTTGGAGCGTAAAGATCATGAACGCACAACTTGCCAAGCAATATTTCTTTTTTTCAAACACTCCCCATCAAGTTGGAGCGTTTGCTTTTCTTACGGATTCAAAGATTTTGACCCGATTTTTCTTGCGGGTTCAAATAATTGAACCTAATTTTTTAGCGGGTTTAAAGATTTAAACCTGACTTTCTTTTCTTGCGGGTTCAAAGAATTTGACTTTCCATTCCTTGCGGGTTCAAAGAATTTCCTTCTTGCGTTTTTAAAAAACCCGACTTTTCTTCTTGCGAGTTCAAACAATCTGACTTTCCTTTTCTTGCGGGTTCAAAGAATCTAACTTTCCTTTCTTGCAGGTTCAAATAACGCGACTTTTCTTCTTACGAGTTCAAAAAACCTGACTTTTCTTGTGGGCTGAGAGATTTTAACCCGGCCTTTTTTATATAATACTCCCCAGCAAATGAAGCGCGGAAGCGACTTTGTTTGAAAACCAAAAGAAATAAACATAAAAATAGTTGTCATAGGAAATAGTGGATCTTCGATCATTCTTTCCGCCCGTCACTCTTCTTAATCAAATTCCTTTGGACAAAAAATAATGTTGTCATAGGAAAATGTGAAAAGTAATTTTGAACTTCATTTAATTCTTTTCCCCAAATATCACGTGACCAACATTTTAACATTTGATTTTGCTTGTTTTCTCACAACCTGACTTCACCATCTTCATTGCTTCAAATTTGTTATTATTTATTGATTTTTAAATCACATCAATCATTGCCTCCATAAACACTAACTGTGTTCTTCCTAACTTCATTGCAGCTTCATCGCCACAACCCTGTTCTTCCTTCACGTTCACTGTCGCAACATAATAATATCCATGTTCATTTATCGAGGCTCGCCATACTTATGTTTCACAGCAACATTAGGGCTTTGTCACCCTCAAACACACTCTTGTTCCCCCGTCGTTCTTCTCCTCGGTTGTAGAAAACTACCACCGTTGTATGGTGACGGAAAGGGTTTAGGTTGTAGTTATTTGTGGTAGATGAAGGTGGAAGTGATGTTAGAATTTCATAGTGACGGCAGCAGTGGTGTTGTTATGGTTGTGGGTCATGGTTGAGAAGCAGAGACGGGATAAGTAGTAGCAAAGAAGACAGAACCTGGGCACTGTTGTGATGGTGGTCGTAGGGTGGCTGTCACACCCGTCAAGGCAGAAACACGGGGATGTGGTTTGAAAGGTTTTTAAGCACAAGGGTCGAGCAACACATAAGATGTAATTTAAAATGATACTATCATATGGTAAACATAGTCATACATAGATAAGAAAAACATAACATTGTCTGAAAATCATTGTATAAAATACCGAAACATGACATGACCAAGATTATTGAATTTCTACCGGTGATGATACCACGATGTGCACACTCGAACCCCTCTCCCAAGTCCCTGCTCCTCATAATCAATTACCTGAAAAACATGCGTAAAAGATTTGTCAACATAATGTCGGTGAGTTCATAGGTTTTAATGTACTATGTAAAATGCTTGTGAAATTCGTGTATGACCAATCAAAGGCTAGCTAAGCGAATGATTACCGTGCAAACCATGAGTACCATAACCAAACCTCTTGACTGTTGTACCTCGCGCATTGTACAATAAAGACAACGTATGTATAGTAGAATACTAACACTCTCTTGTATGTAACCGGTTAGAGCGACTAACCAAGAGTGGGGGTGTCAACCCAATAAGTTTATTTAAGTGTTCCATGGCTACTGTTAGCTAATGGTTACAGTGTAAATGTAAGTACGAGGACTATCGAGCTCATGAATTGAATATCTGATGTTCCACATGGTAGTCACGATAGAATATCACCCAAAATATAATGTACTAGAAATGTAGCATGTTTATCCCCCAAAAATGTAAAAATAGTAATATGAGGCCGTGAAACTCACCTGATGACTAGATGTGTGGTCTAGTAAAGCTGAGGAATGAGATAACTATCGTCCTGACAGTAAGTGACCTATGATTATCAAGGACATAGTAAGTTGTACGTTCTTTGTCGTTTACCATACAAGTTGTTCACCCGACTTATGGACCCTTGAGTGATGTATATGTGGGCCATTATTCATGCACGTGAAAATTATTACGTCTTTTATATGTACTTTGCAAAGTGTATGGTTTTGTGAATTTGGGGAGTTTTTTGTAAAAATGTATCCATTGTCAACAAAACGGGCCCCACACGTCATTATGGGTGATGTAATATTCCCAATTTAACATGTGTGCTGAAATCATTGAAAATCAAAGGTTTAACATATGTTATATTATATTATAGTGTTAAACTAGAATTAACATATGTTTGATCTCACTTAACATATGTTTAGTGATAAGGCTGAAGCCTTTGAATCATAATTGACTCAAAATACGATTATTTGGCATAACACAATCGACTCCCTTATGTCAAATAGTGTATAAAAGAGTGACCATGAGTGAGTGTGGGTACATTTCCTTTGAAATCGTATATATCTACATACAAAATGTAAGATAGGTTCGGATCTTTATATAATATATATATATATATATATATATATATATATGTTTTTATTCTAAAAACCAATTCCATGCTATTTTGACTCAATTTACTTGTATGTATACATGTGTGTGTACCCGTGTGCTTGTATATGTTTTCACTTAGTTCCATGGGTATATACTATATATATAGATGTACATGTGTGGGTGTATGTGTATACATAAGGTATGATCTTAACAATTGTATGTTCCAACTTTAAAAACCACATTCGATTACAAGTTTATATACAATGACAAGGGTGGTGTTTGGGTGAGGTGTGATGAGGGCCGATTAATGTGTAATTTCATAAGTGTTAGAGTGCAAACAACTTACCTAGGAATGAATAGTGTTGAATCAGGTCCTAAAGGTCTCGTGATCCTTCTTTTGAATTTGTGTCCTCCAATGTAGCTTGTTAAATAATCGGCTATAGTTTAGGTTCAAGATGGTTTTGGGTTTGGGAGTTTCAGCCGAGAGAAAGAAAGAAAAGGGACAAAGTGGTGTGTTGGTTAGAGAGGTTGAAAGTATTGTAAGTTTTCTCAAATCCAAAGTAAGACCCACCCTTATATAGTCCATAACTTGGCAAGCTCCATACCTTGATCGTAGTAGTTCTTGATGGTACACTTCCATTCTAGTATTATTGTTTGACAAAATTGTGAGGTGTGGTGTTTCCTTGGGATCGGGCGAAAGAAAAGACAAGGATCTTCTGATTTCGGATTGAATCAAGGCTAGTGTAATGTTGAGTTGGCCAATAACGGTACATAAAGGTATAAAGGGAGTTGTTCTTGTCTTCTAATGACATGCATGTCTAATGAGAACAAGGTTAATTAATGTTTAGCAAAATGGTTGTGGTGAGGTGTCCCTTCGGCCGAGAATGAAAGTAAAGAAGGGAAGAATGTTTGTCTCTAGCTCAAAGTGAAATCTAGGTACTCATGGGATGTGATGCATGGTAGTTGACTTACCATATGGATGCAATGTGTGAAAGTGACTTATCTATGCTTGTGTCTTCTTATTCGGCCGTAGATAGGGAAAAGGTAAAGCTCCTTTATTTTGACTACGATCACATTTTGGGAGATTGGTTTGTCATTGACAAGGGCCTAAAATGGTATAATGGTGTTTGACATGAGTCTTATTGTGTAAGAGTGTATCATTGTTTTGACAGGGACTTGGGATGTTGTGTTGTTGTTTTGGCCGAAAATGAAAGAGGACAAGGAAAGATCTTTCTTATTTAGGTTATGATCATTACCTAGGAATTTGTATATCATATTCCAAGACTCTTTGGTGGTGAAAGGTTATCATGAAGCATGGAAAGCAAATCAATTATAATATATATGCTTATGTGTGTTGAGTGTGTATACATAGATGTAGATATTTTGTCCTAGCTTGATAATACACACACATACATGTGTTGTGTGTTCATATATATATATATATATATATATATATATATATATATATGTGTGTGTGTGTGTGTGTGTGTGTGTGTGTGTTGGTTTGGCTTGATTCACATTGTGGGTGTGTATATAGGTGAGTTGTTCAATATAATAATGATATGGGGATGGGCATGGCATCGTGGATATGTATCGATGTGGGTGGCCGATTATATATATACACTAACATATGGTTCCCATTACCTAGTTTATTGGATTGATGTGTTGTATATATAGGTGTAGATATGGCTGGTCATACATGGATATGTGTGGTATATGGAGTGTTATAGTTATCCATTATCAATAAAATTTAATTATAGGATATTAACATATGTGTGTGATCACATTAGTGATCATGTAAGATATACTCATATTTTATTGGGGGTTATTCATGTGTTATTGGGTATTATTAACTTAGATAACACATGCTTGTTCCTTGGTAGTGTTTCATGACATTGAGGTGTGTTAATTGTCATAAACTTATTGTGAATTGTTCAGGTTTGAGTAGATTGGGTGGTTTTCCACTTTGGTAATGTCACGTGTATTGTTGTTTTGTCTGTCCGTAGTAATTGGATACCCGGTTGCTCTCTGTTGAGCGTGTGATTGGATTGATTGTTCAACACCAATTGTTTCGGATATTTTGGGTGTTGTATGTGTAGACGGATAATCCATTGAATTACTGCAATAGTCCAGGCTTTGCTAGACGAGGGGATATTGCGTGCAAAAATGTCTAATATGCACATGAAATGACAATATGAAGAAAGATGTGTACGGATGTTGACCTGGATCGTTGACTAATGTCACAGCGGCCACGGGTTAGGTGGTGGTTCCACTGAACAAGTTTGTTTGATTTTGAGTTTGGAATTTAGATTTTGAGTTTTATTTGGAATTTCTTTGACGAGCAGATTGTTCCAAGAATCTGAAACACCGCTCTGATACCATATACAAATTAAGCAGAAGCGTTTTTGTATTGGATTAATTTATCAACCCTGGCTGCTCTGTTTCTAGTCACCAACTCTCAAAACGGCCAAGTGACTTATTTGTATAAGAAGTAGAGTTGGAATAATTGTTTATTTCTTGATTGAAAAAATTGGTACAAACAAAAGTAAAAAGCAATCTCGTATATAAATACATAACGGAAAACTTCAAATGTGGAAGGAACTAATCTTGCGGCACAAAACACGCAGACCTGAGGAAAATCAGGAAAGATGTCTGTTGGTATGTACCAAAAACAATGGAGTGTCCAATAGGGTGAAACTAAGTTATTTATACTATCTCTTATTATTTCTAGCAAGGAAATTACAATAATGTCACTCTAGGACTATACACACAAATGATCGTTATCTAACTTAGCCAACGACCTAGACGACTCATCACTAGCTGGGGATAAACATAAAATATACTAACAATTTCTTAAATTAATTATTACAGCTAATTCGTAAAAGTTTATATTATTAAAATCTAATACCCCAATATTAAAACACTTTTAGAGCCTCGTCCGTCATTCATGACAAACACTGTCACACGAAATACAACAAAAAATCTATACATATAATAAACCAAAGCCATTTTAATGACATGGCACTCAAAGAGGCATTCTCCTCCTTGAGTGTGCCATGTGTCATCTCATGTGGCACTGAGATATTTTTTCTTTTTTATTTAATGCTTTTTCACTAATATTTAAACGTTAATATCTTTTATATACGAGATTTTTTAAAGAAAAAAATACACCAAATTAACGAGCGTTTTATTATCTTTCCAACGAGTACCATAGTACTATATAAAAAACGGCGAAAAAAAAACGACTATTTTTTTGTGGGGTTTTGTTTAGAGTTATACATTGTTTTAGGTTAGATATTAATATTAGAGTTATACATTGTTTAAGGTAGGCGTTAACATTGGAGATACAGTTTTAATTGTTTTATGTTAGGTGTTACCCGAAGCTTTCTTCATGTAACTGTAAAATGAATCATTCTATTTCATATGTAAATTTAATATGTCATATTAGATTTTTTAAATCCGGGACGTTCCGGGGTATAATCTAATATATTATAAAGGAGACAAACTTTATAAACCTTTATTTTTTTTTTGAAAATTAACTTTCATTAAAAAACGACAAGCACTCAAATTCGAGAGCCGTCAATTATAAACACATATACAAAGGATAAGAAGCCCAATCTATCCAAACAATGTCTTTGAATTTCGACCTATGTTTTAACCATAAAAACGCTTTGGACTTCACATCCGCAACAATATCCGCCACCTTGCGGTCTCTATTTTGAAAAATCTTCTCATTCCTTGCATTCCAAATAGCCCAAGCCGTAATCATAGTGATACCTCTAATAATCTTTTTCCGCCATTTGCCGGCATGCACATTATTATATAGTATCATCAAATCGTCAAAATCATACGCAAAGAAAGGGGCCAACTTACACCAAGTGCAAACCGAACTCCAGATACTATAGGCGAATGCACACCCAATCATCAAGTGGTTAATGTCTTCAACGCACGAGCTGCAGAACGGGCACAAAGAATCAGGCACATTAACACGTCTTCTGATCAGGTTCACCCTCGTAGGAAGTCTATCTCTACCGGCCCTCCATGCAAGAAGATTGACTTTAATCGGAACCCAAGCTTCCCACTTAAGAATGGAGTCGCTGGTCACTGTCGCACCTGTTCGGAACAGTCTTTTACAATCAGCCACAGTAAATGACCCGTTTACCCCATTATTCCACACCCAGCTGTCCAAACCATCCCTGAAGCTGAAACCTAGAAAAAGCCGGCCCAAATCCTGCATTTCCGAAAGCTCTTCAACCGTTCGGGGCTGTCTTCTCCACAGACCTGAAAAAACCTTCATTGCACCATCTATAGTAAACCGATCACGAACCTTGCACCCTTTGTTCCGGTCCAGAGCATAAAGAGAGGGCCATCTATCTTTCAGCGGAGTATCACCAATCCAAATGTCAAACCAAAAGCGGATAATATCACCTGAACCGACCACTCCTGTAAAAAATTGTTGTAACGATTTGTCTGACAGCCGCATCTTAACTAAGACATTAACTATAGATTTCCAACAGCCCGGAATGGATCTTCTAACCGGTAAAAAACTCCAAAGGCCCCTACCTCCATGGATCGCCTCAACAATGACTCTCCAGTTAGCCTTATCCTCTATAAAGAATCTCCAAGCCCATTTAGCGAGGAGAGCCATATTAACATCCACCATCTTTGATATGCCTAAACCCCCTTCTTTTTTTGGTTTCGTTATTTCCTCCCAGGCAACCCAATGTAATTTTTTAACATTATCCGATCCAGACCATAAAAAATTTCTCATGAATCTCTCCATTTGATCTAGAACACAAATAGGAGCCTTATATAGGGACAAGTAATAAATAGGCAAACTAGAAAGAACCGACTTGATAAGAGTTAGTCTACCACCCATGGATAACGTCTTCGCCTTCCAGGAAGATAATCTATTCTGAATGGTATCAAGCACTGTGTTCCAATGACACGCCCGGTTCATATTGGCTCCGACCCGAATCCCCAAATAATCGAAAGGAATAGACCCCACCCTACACCCGAGGCCTGTCGCCAATCTATCCACTTCAGAATCATCCACGCCTATCCCGTAGAAATAGGATTTATGTAAATTAATCTTCAAGCCCGAACACATGTGAAACACACGGAGAACTCTAGCCATCTGATCCAGATTATCTTTAGACCATTCGCCAATAATAAGAGCGTCGTCAGCATAAAATAAGTGGGAGATCGGTTTATCCCCACATCCTATATTAACCCCTTTAAATTCTCCCAAAGCCACCGCTTTATCAATCAGACAATGAAGAACCTCCATGACAACCAGGAAAAGAAAAGGTGAGAGTGGGTCGCCCTGACGAACTCCTTTTTGACATTGGAATTCAAACGTGGGCGACCCGTTCACCAAGACCGCCGAACGGGCCGAATCTAAAACACCCTTAACCCAAGAGCACCACCGAGCCGGGAAACCCATACAATCCAGAGTGGATAAAGAAAGCCCCAGTTAACGTTGTCGTAAGCCTTCTCAAAATCCAGCTTTAATAAAAACGCCTTTTTACCCGTATGTTTTAACCACCCAATAGTTTCATTGATTAACAAAGGGCCGTCTAAAATAAATCTCCCCTCAGAAAGGCTGACTGTGTACCAGAAATAGTCTTCTCTAAGGCACCTTTCATACGTCTAGAAAGAACCTTAGAGATGACCTTACTAATAATCCCCACTAGAGTGATAGGTCTATAGTCTGACAAGCCCACCGGTGTTTTAGATTTGGGGATCAGTGTAATAAAGGCTGAGCTACAACCGCCGCTAAAACTCCCATGTTCGTGAAAGTGCTCGAAAATGTTAACAAAATCGTCCTCCAGAAAACTCCAAAAGAATTTCACGAACCTGAAGTTGAACCCGTCAGGGCCCGGGGCTCTATCCGAACCACAATCCCAAATCGCCTCCTTGATCTCCTCCTTGGAAAATCGCTGAATTAAACTAGAACCATCTTCGGTCGAGAGGCGCTTCAAATTATCGCATCTAAGAGAGGGTCTGACCTTCTTCGTCTCTGCAAAGTGGCTACGAAAATGACCGAACACCGCTTTTTTAACTAAAGACGGCTTCGATACCCAAACCCCGTTAACCAATAAACCCGGGATCGAGTTAGACGCTTTCTCCCATTAATGACCCCATGAAAGAACGCCGAGTTTTCATCCCCATCTATAGCCCACTTCACCCTAGATTTTTGTTTTAAATCTCTACTATGACAAAGATTTAAAAACCCAACCCCTTTGCGACACTCTTCTAGCACCCAAACTTCTTCTTCCTCTAGGGCCCTACTCTCCATAGCCCTCTCCAGACCTTCTAATTCCTCCTTCATATTACTCATCTCCTCCCCTTCTTTTTTAATGACCTCCTTCCACCAATATTTAAGACGATTTCTCAAAATTCTGAATTTAGAATTCAGCACCTCATCAGGTTTGCCTTGACAATAGCAAGAATCAAGCGTATCAATCACCAATTGTTCACAATCCTTTCTACTAAGCCAGGAGTTGAACCACCTAAATGGTTTCGGGCCAAAGTTAGTGTCAACCAAGTTTAACAGGAGAGGGCAGTGGTCCGAGAATTCCCGGGGTAAAGCCCTCAAACAAGCCGTCGGCCAGCGGTTGAAAAAACCACTACAAACCAGCACTCTATCTATCTTACTCATCTTGTGCTCAACACCTTTACCAGCCAAGAAAGTGAATCTAAACCCTCTCATATAATATTCCGACAGACCCAAATCATCTATGAAACTATTAAGTCAGCAGCAATACCAATATTAAAAGCCGAGTTTCTTCGTTCTTCAGGGTAACGGACAGCATTGAAGTCACCCAAAAGAATCGACACACCCGCACTACTCCTCAAAACACCAGCCAAATCAGCCAGAGCCTCCTTTTTGCACCAGCTCGCTGAGGAGCGTATACATTAATAATGTTAATAAACGAACCATCTGAAACAAAACGTACCTGACGTAACCAGATAATTCTTGTTCCTGATCGTTGAAACCTTCTGAAACATCTTTGGGTTCCAAATATTCACCAAGCCCCCTGACCGTCCACTAGCGTCGACAGCGTCAAATCGACACCCCCATCGCCCCATAAGGAGATAATCTCCTGGATGTTAATACCCGAAACCTTTGACTCCTGAAGACATAAAAAATCCACCCCATGTTTCTTCCTAAGACCTCTGGACCACGCTATTTTACCGGAAACCCTCAAGCCCTTATATTCATAGATAAGAAATTCATTTGAAACCCACTTGTAACCCTTCTCCTTCAATAACCTCTTGAACTAATTCTCTTTCATTATTTAATTGCGCACCCAGCATAATCCCCACTCGCATAGTCGCCTCAACCTCTTTATTTAAAGCTTCTGTCGAGGAAGAAACCTGCTCCATATTAGAAGGAGGATTCTCGCTAGAAGGTAACGACGTACCTGCTACAACAGGGTGAGAAGAAGAAAAAAATTTTTACCTTCAAAACAATTATCATTGGTCCTTCAACATTTTCGGAAATAAAATTAAACCCCCTGCCATCGTTGGAAAGATCCACTTCTTCTAATGGGCTGTCCAACTCAACCATGCAAATTGGGCCATCCCCTCCTTGGGCTTCTTTAGGATTTTAGATCTTTCCAAACTACTAGAGTATTGGGCTAAGGAATGATCTGGGCCCAAGTTTGTAGCTGCTTCTTCTTTCTTTTACTAATTTTGGAAGAAAAATCACCCACCTCATTATTGATTATGTCATTGTCAATACATTCCTTTTCAAAGTCAAATTTATCCGCTGGCAAAAAATCTCCAATATAACCGTCCTCCTTAAATTGTGCCTCGTTTAAGGAAACAGTATCCGTTTCCAAGTTGACTTCCGAGATTATAGGTTCCGCATTAAATGCTTCACCATCACCGGACGCCGGAGAATTCCGATCGATTTTTCAGGCAACTCCTCCTCCATGACGGCTCAGTTCCTGCCTTGAAGATTGCGCATCATCTGCCTCTTGATCGACCCGTCTTCCTCCATATCACTCGCCTTATCCTGGAAATCATCAAGAAAATCCGGCACCCAGTCGCCAGCTTCCTCCTCAACCCACACCTTACTACTTCTATCACGCCACAAAACTGGTCACCTCGTCGGCAATCCTCTCCCCTCCCCAACCATATCCCAATGAACTCATTCGAAAGGTCTGCATCTTCAATCGATCTCCGAGGACGGTGCATAATTCTTCCACACCTCGGCTACTTTATCAACCACCGAGTCATGTAACAAATGCACCGGTATACCTTAATCTTGATCCAAGCTAGCCTTTCGAAAGCCAAGGACTGACCTTCCCATCGACTAACCGAAGTGAAGTACTTGCGTTCTCCTTGGCTACTGTGAACACTCTCTCTGCATTTTTCTTGTTTGAACGTTACCAAAACTGACAGACCTCCCAGGAATTGTACCCGGCTTTCACCGGCATCCAACTCTTTCAGAATCTTGTTCACTTTTTTAAGGGCAGTAAGATCAACAAACCTCATCACCAAGGCGAAGCCAACAAGATTCTTAAGGACATCCAAGCGTCATCGACTTTAACAATCTTGTCTGGAGCCGGCCTCTTGATAATACCCGTGAGCATCTCCTGAAAGGACAGACCACCTTGAGCAAAGGTTGATGTCCCGGCCTTGTTCTCCTCCGTCCTTCTATACCGTTATCCTCTTTAAACTCTGGTTTTTTGTTCATTCTGGAGGTTGACCAATCTCTCCCTCTTCAAACGAGAATCTTGCCACGTTAGCTTTCAACCGGAAATCCCCCATCTTCACCGCACATAAGTCCTAGTATATCGTTGCTATCTTTTACATCCAAGAAGGATATAAAACCGAATCTGTTGCCCCATTTATCTCTCTTCCTCGCGATATAGAGCTCGTAAATCTCCCAATGATCGAGTATGATCCGCTAAATCTTTTCCGCTGCATCTTTCGGCAAGTTTGACACAAAAAACTTCGTAATCCTTCCTTGTAGCTTCTCCGGTATAGTAAACCGGCGACTTCCCATGTAGAGAGCTTCTTTTTGGAGTTGTTTGTTCTGGCGGTGCAACTTATTGCCGCCTTATATAAACCTTTATTAATTAAGATATTTCTTAATAACTATTTTAATGTTTTAATTAAACATAAAAGTTACTCTTTAATCTTTATTAAATGGCCATCCTCTCTCCTATCTCATTTACATATTCTGCAAAATCTCCAAACTTATTCATCGACTAGGCTAATCTATTCAAATGGGGATCATCAAATAGTCTTCGAAGTGCGTCAGTCCAAGTACAAGACTTGGACTACCTACACGCATCAAATACTAATGTTTCCAACTTTGTTTCAGTGAAACTATCTAGTAGCGCAACTACCGTCTTTGGAAAGCACAAATGCTATGCTGTTGGACAGTAATAATATGTGTGGCATCGTGGATGCCGCGTTTGTTTTGCCCAGAGATTATGGCAGTGAGACCATGAACCAATACAATAGTCTTGTCAAAGGTTGGATTTTTGGTTCTGTTAGTGAAGATGTACTCGAAGATGTTTTCGGTCTTGATCTTGCCAAAGATGTTTGGGAAGAACTAAGATGTATCTATGGGCCTAGTGAGATGCTAAGCGTTTACCTGAAGGTACGTCAATTAAATCCATAAAAACCTCAGCATATCATCATTCATAAGTCATAACATCTTCATTTACATTATCCAACAATTTTTGGAGTTAATACTTTGATTCATAACACCGGATGATAAATTAAATCCAATATGATTTATCTATAACAGTATTTAGTACTAATTTTTAATCGCATACATAGGTTGGGTTTAAAGATGATAGAAAATAACTAAATCCTTAGATTTTATACCTCATTAAAACAAATAAAAAATAATATCTGGTGAAAATACTTCTAAGACGCAGTTTTGAACCATGTCTTTTGTCTGTGTGTCTTTTTATCCATAGATCAAAAGTCAGGGTTACATGAACTGCATCTTTAAACACACTGAAACACGTTTTTTAACACGGTTTCCTGAAGAAAAAAAATTATACTCCGGCAAGTCGTCGGACCCTCCTAAACCGCCACCGATGATCTGGAGCCTTTCAAACCCCGGCCACCAACTAAGCCTCTCAAATCGAACAAAAGCAAAACTTTTTGTTTACACAATCATATATGGTTCACTGCATCTATCAACCTATGTCTATCCTAAACAACTCTTCTCTTCCTTTGCAACATAGATTCGATTAGATTCTATGAGAGAGGCAAAATCATGATGAAAGAAACAAAAACTTTTTGATGGAAAACAAAATTTAAACACCTTATATGTGCGCCTTCCTTGCCGTTGCTTTAAATGATGTTAATCGTATTTACACATATTCATATGTTTACACACATCGTCATTCACCTTATATGTTTCTTCTAGATTGAAGGCTATTATTGAAGTTTGAAATTTTTTATCATAGAAATTGAATGATCCACAAGAATAAAGAAGTTGAGTAAAAGAAAATGAATGGATAGGAGGATATGCCGATATTTTAACTAGTTTATACTAGAGTTAATAGCAAAATCGTCCCTGAGGTTTTGTCATTTTGCCACTTCAGTCCAAAACACAAACCTTTTACATTGGGTCCTTCAGTTTTATTTTTCTTGCCAAATTCGTCTGACAATGTTTAAATTGTGGACTGAAGTGGAAAAAGTGACCAAATCTCAGGGAAGAATTTAGCAAACCCAAACCTTTTTTGGGACGAATTTGGCAAAAAAATAAAATAAAACTGAGGCCCAGATGTAAAAGGTTTGGGTTTTGGACTGAAGTGGCAAAAAGTGACCAAACTCAGGGACGATTTTGGCTATTAACTCTTTATACTATGGGAGTTTCTCGGAATAGACAAAGTAATGCAATCTATCCTAAATTTGACACGTTACAATGAAAATTATCTAACGATATTGTTGAGAAATAAAACTTGATGATGATATACGAGAAAAAACTAACAATGAAAACCAATAAAATAAATAAAATAAAACAAATCTTACTCATGCTAATATAAACATATATCAAAGTAACGATAAAAAGCATCCATCTATGTTAATCTACTCAAGCAACCAGAACAAAGATAACAGTTTTTAAAAGAAGAAATAAACAATACAAATATATAAGTATCCAAAGTATTTGAATTATTATATTATATTAAACTCTCTGTATTATACGAGTTAGATGTAATTTTATATTAAATAATAAAAGGTTATATCTTTAAAAATTTGTGTATCGTTCCAACCAAGTAATTATGGTACAAATCATGTTTGTTAGTAGCTGAAAAAAGAAATACAAAAATTAGTTAAGGTGAACTGGTGAAATGACAATAACAAAAAATAACCATGATTGAAACACTTAGCTTACCAACAATTACACTCTTGTGATTACAACAAACAGCCTGACCAATGACCATGTGCCAATCTTTGGTCCACTTTTGTGATGATGTTATTGATCAATTTCAATTGTAATGATTCTAAGATAGCGCATTGTAGTATTTCATAATTTCTTGATATAAATTAAAAATTTCAGGTGCAAAAATAGAAAGGAGGACAAAGATGCAAACACAAACAAAATCTGAAGAAGGGGGAAATTCAATAGACATAATGGTTCCAACAGAAACCGAAATAGAGCGTTCTGCGAGTAGAATATGGGAGAGGTTAATAAATGTAGTTTATATAGAACATACAGTAAAGGGGGACTGGTCAAAAGCAGAATCCTACTAAAAGGGCAAAACATCTCGTGGAAGAAGCAATAACAGTGATGGCAGCACAATACTTAAATTTCGGTTTGGAATAGGCCGTAATGTTTCGTTAAAAATTTGTGTTCGTATATAATGATGAACAAGTACTTCAACAGAGATGAGGATGGAAGCACCAGCGCTTCACGTTGCTGCGATTGTTGGGAACAAACATGCAGCTGAGCTTCTAGTAAAAAAGAACAGCAGTTGTTACGGATTAAAGATGGTAACGGTAAAGAACATTGCATAAAGCTTATGAAACATATGCATCTTGATCGTTGGATATTTGTTGAAGCTGTCAAGGATGATGCTAAAACTGAGTTGCAATCTTCTTTAACTGGCTCGGTTCACTGAAGATGATATTGGTGTCAACCTTCTCGTTAATGCTATTTCTGCAAAACAAGTCAGTAAGTAGGCGATATATAAACATAATTATGGCACAATGCTTTGATGATTAATCAATTATTTTTGTTTTTTCTTATAGGTGCTTAGCATTAGAGTTGTTCAAAATTTCCCTAAAATTTGCTTCGAAAAAGGAGACGAAGTACTTGTGGCTATAGCTAAAAGCTTTCCAAGTGACCTAGACTATTGGGAAAAAGCTTATATATCCTTGTATGTTACTTAAGCATCTCAATGTTTCACTAAATTATTTTCTTTTTGTTCTTTTTACTTATGTTTTGAGGGTTACTTATTGTGGTTCTTTTAGGTCCAGGAGAAATTAGAATGTGATTGAGGCAACCAGGAGTACTGCAACATTTTTGTGTGGCCTGTTGCTGACTATATGTAATATCTTAACAGCAGCCAGTATGATTATCCATATATTTTTGCTGGTTTCAAAAATGTTATTAACATGGCTTGCATCGGCGTTTTTAATTATAATCCTCCTCGTATTGTTGGTTTGTTTTTTTACTCCAAATGCTTTATTGGTTCTTGTGGGAGGGCGCTAGGATACTATCTGGTAAGAGTATGCAGTAAATTCACTCCTTGCCAATTGATAATATTTTTAATTAATCAATTAATTCTTGACGTGCAGTTCAACCATCAAACGTATCGAGAACAAAACTAACCAACGGGGCGAAGCATATACGGTTCTAAGATTGGGTGTGTAATGAAATTAGACAATTGGAGTACTCTAGTACAGTAACCCTATTATACGCAACCAATTCTTGAGGCGGCATGTCATAATGTTATGCGTAGTTCGATATTTTTATCTAGATCAATGGAAGAATTCAAAGTACAGATAAAATGGGTATGACATTATTCAATTAGCAATAATAATCGTTCGTACAACATCTACAATCTCATCTATAATATTGGTGAGCGTAAGAATGTCTATAGAACATGTAAAGATTTTCTGAAAATAATATATTGCACTGTGGCTGGAAAATTGGCACCTTTAAGCGTACAATCAGAGGACGGGTGCAGCATTACAACTACAACGAAAGCGGCAATGGTTTCAGGTACATAATGTTTAAATTATTAACTAAAATAAGTAACTTGCAAAGTATTTTCTAGTAAAATAACGAAGTTAAAGTAATTTAATAGGAAGTGAAGAAATTGTTTTTCTACATTTTTTACTCAAGAGAACATTTATAAGGAGACACCAGATATGGTATTCACACGGGGAACACGCGAATTGGTGAAGGAAGGAGAACAATGGATGAAAACACTGAGAGTTATGTAGTATCACTGCTGCACTTATTTTATCACAATGTATTTGCAGCAGCAATTACAGTACCAGGTGGAAACAATCAAGAAAAAGGGACCCATTATTTAAAGATAACACTGCATTCATTATATTTGCTATATCAGATGCAATCTCACTATTCGCATCTAGTACTGCATTACTAGTGTTCTTGTCTATCCTAACAGCACGTTTTGGAGAAAGACTTTCTAGTTAGTTTGCCAAGGAGATTGTTTATTGGACTTTTTCCTTGTTACTTTTTACAACAACCATGATGGTAGCCTTGTAGCGCAACCTTGTTCCTTGTTTTGGTGATAAAAAAACATGGATGCTTGCTCGATATGTGTATTAGCTTCATCCCAATTGCTTTTTTTGTTACTCTGCAATTCCCCCTCATGGTAGATTTTTTAGGTCTACGTATTTACCTATCTTTGGCAACAAAAGCGGACACTTGTCGTTGTGATTACTCGAATTGGCATATAAAAGGGATGTCCTGGTTACGTGAACTTATTTAGATCTTAATAATGTTTTCCATTGTATTGAAGTGTAGAATAACCATAAAATAAAGATTGTGTTGTTTGTACATCACATAAGATAATCTTGTCTAATTAACTATTTGCTGGTTTATATCTTGCCTTCAACTTCTTTACTTTTTGTATGTTTAGTAAAGTATGAAAATCATCTAAGTCAAAAAATGAGATAGTTCAAAATACAAATCTACAGTGGCAGTGTTTCTTTTGAAGAATATGAAGATGAGTGGGATTGAAATTTGCGTTTTTGATATATTATTTTACTTTTTTTTTTTTTTTGCTTTCTAACATCAGGTCAAAAAGGCTAAGGAGCTATTGGCTAGCCTCTGAATGGACCATTAAAAGGTTCATCTTCATGGTTAAGATGTACTCTCTCGTTCCAATTTAAATGTCTTAGTTCAAAAAAAACACATATTTTAAGAAATATTTTGTTTGTATGTGATAAAATGAAATAATATCCTTAAAAGTGATGCTTGTGTTTTGTCTTTTATGGGCAAAACTGGAAATTACATTTCTATTTTTGGAAAGGGACATTTAATTTGGAACAAACAAAAAAGGAAAGTATGACATTTAAATTGGGACGTAGGGAGTAATATTA